>JAQGAF010004743.1:0-13620 GCA_034687865.1 Kryphioiulus occultus
CGTGGGGTGAGTCTGGGCGCAGGCGCGTTGAGGACCTTCACTATCTTTTGTAAACAAGAGAATAAACAATCTCCAAATAGCTTCGTGCTGGCGCCCTCTAGCGGGGAGGCCGGGCAGTGGCGAAATAATATTCTAAATAAATAATTAGTTGCGAGCCTGCCCTGGGTGGCGCCCTGCTAGCGCTGGCATCGGTCAACAAACCATTTGTTGTTGTTGTTGTTGTTGTTGTTTGTCTGCTGCTCCTTGGTAAACAAGCCGGGTGCGCATGCGCGCCCCCTGGAAATCAATTTTCAAGCATTTCGTGGCAGCTAGCGCCACCTGCAATACCCAGGGGCGTGATATTTGGCAGTTGGAATGTGAGCAAAACAATTTGATGATCGTGAGCGCCATCTGGTGGTCAACTTGGCCAAAACTGATGTAGGCAGTGCATGCCTTTATCCCTACTGAATGGTCAGGTTGCATCCCTGCCAAGTTTAAGAATTAGGGCATCTGAAATTGACTTTCCGACTTTGACGACCTGAAAAACCAATTTGTAATTGTTTTGGGTCGTTTACGGACACTTTCTCAGTAATTGGACTGAGAATGAAGCTTGATAAGACCTAATATTCATGTTGTACTGTATTTTAACTTAATCTTAACTCAGTTTAACTTAATCGTTGGTTAAAGGCTGTGCTGAACGCCATTACTATGCTTATAAGTGAGGTGCAGTCGTTCTTGTAGATTCTCCTATAAAATTGTCTAAAATAGGTGCACCACTTGGTGCACCGCAATTTTGGCTATTTTCTTGTCCTGTTTCATTTCAGTCTTGATCAACAGAGTTGACAGACTGTTGAGCAACTTGGTCAGCTTGGCCAATGCTGATGTAGACATAATCTGCCTTTATCACAACTAAATGGTCAGGTTGAACACGATTCAATGGCTTGTACAGTAGAACCTCCAAAGTTGACCACCTCCCTATGTTGACCACAAGTTTACTAATCAGACGATCACCACATTAACTCAAAGGAAGGTGATCTTTACATGTTGACCACCTGCACTACTGTATGATGTATGTTGACCACTTGGACTATGACACACAATATAGTAATTTACTCTCTGGATGTTGACCAGCATGGTCTCAACATGTAAAGTCATAGATTATTAAATTTATTGCCTGCTTGCAAAACTTATACTGTACACCCCTGAACAGTCACTGTCTCTATGGAGGTACAAGAGTTCATTTTGAACCGCTTCAGTAGCCGTACTTTACTGTAAGTTTAATTGTTGGATACATTTGCAGCAAATTATCAATACTGGTACTGTATTATGAACATTTTAATAAGATTGTTCATGAATGATGAATGATTTCTTTAAAATGTAACTACATTGCAGTTCACGGAATTAAAATCCTGTGTCAGTGCAAGGCTCGTTCCATATGTTGGCCAGTTTGCGACAGTCCCTTAAATGGTCAACTTACAGAGGTTCTACTGTACGTATGAAATTTAATTTCTAAATGTTTTGGGATGTTTATGGACACTTTGCTCGGTAATTTGACTGGAAATGAATCTTGACAAGACTAGTAAAATACACCGTAAATTCAGTTAAACTTAATCGGTGTTTAAAGGCTGCTGAACATCAGTTAAAATGGGTGCACCGCCATTTTGACTTTTTTCGTGTCCTATTTCGTTTTCGTGTTGTCTTCGTCGATTTTTTCGCCTTGCCTTTCGGATATTCTGATGACTATGATTATCACCCATCCCATCAATATTAATATTATATCCATCTTTACCCCCTCGTTTTTTCATGCTCCTTACCCCCCTCGAAATTAGTCTAGAGGTTCCCCGTTTTCCTGTCTGAATTTGCAATTGTTTGCGCCTTCTCTCTCTTCGCTCCTCTCTGTTGACGGTAAACAAATTTTGAATGGAAATTTGCATATTGGTAGATGAGGGGGTGGGGGTTAAAAATAACAGGGAGAGGATGCAAATGCAGGGGTAGAAAAAAAGATGAAATTAAAAGCGATCGATAATCAGATGGGAATAGACTACAGTTAAGTAATGGGGAGAACAAAAAAGGGCAAAAAAATGGGGAGAGGGGGATGGGGGCGTCCCAGAATATGCAAAAGAGGGTATAAAAGAGGGCGCTGCAGGCAGGAGGGAGAGGGGATTATACGGGGCCACTGTGTGACAAAAAATCCCTGCTAAAAAACGCTTAATGATAAGACATCCTATTTAAGGCTTTCTATTGTGAATTTCGTAATTCAATTAGTGGCCGTTGTGGGGCGCTCTTTCTCAGTGACGTGGGTACGAAAAGGCAGATGGCAGTTACAGTATTTTATGTGGCGACCAAATTTGGCGTTATATTCTGGAAAATGCAGGGTGCACGAAAAGTATATTCAAATGTCATAAGTTGCCAATAATTCGAATTGCAGTAGAACCTAAGGAGAACATAAGGAGGTGGTCAGCATATGGAACGAGGCTTGTACTGACACTGGATTTTAATTGTGTGAACTGCATGTACTGCCCGTACTTACATTGTACACGTAATATTCATCATTCATGAATAATCTTATTAAAATGTTCATAATACAGTACCAGTATTGCTAATGGGTTGCAAACTAATCCAGCAACTACACACACAGTACAGAAAGGGTACTGAAGGGGTTCAAAATTAACTCTTGTACCAGTTTAGGGATGTTCAGTATACGTTTTGCAAGCAGTCAATTAAAGTAATCATCCATGGCTTTACATATGGAGACCATGCTGGTCGACATACAGAGAGTAAATTACTATTGTTTGTCATAGTCCAAGTTGTCAACATACTACATGTACATACAGAGATGCAGGTGGTCAACATGTAGAGGTCACTTTCCATTGAGTTAATGTGGTGACCGTCCGATCAGTTATAATGTGGTCAACTTTGGAGATTCTACTGTAATTTCGTTAGCAGCAGTTGAGTTTTAATAAGCAATAGCGATTCTGGAAAAAAAAGTTGCTTTTGTTTGTACAATTGAATGTCAGAAGCCACGTTAGTTTATTTAAAAATGTTCCATTGAAGAGAAGGTGGTAAAACATGCTATTTTTGGTATTTCTCTTCTTTCCTAGTTAGTGCCTTTAAACCCAATTAAACCCATTCGTCTCATTTTGTTGTCTCTTACAACATATAAAGCAGTTTATAACGCAATTGCCTCCTTCGTGTTAACTTTGTTCCGAAATTTCCCAATTAAAACTTTAATGCGCCAACAGCTGGCAAGGTCACTGGATTACCAAGTTGCCGCAATTTCACCACCCTTCTGTTTCCATCTTACATGTTGGGTTGACAGGAGAATATTTTCGCGAATACATGTTATTTACTTATTGCACTCGGAATTTGCGTCAGCACGCTTTAATGAATTGTTAATTTGATTTACTTGTTTTAAGGTTGTTCGCAAACAAACTCGTCTTGTTTGATCAGATCGGCGAAAAATAGCATTTGTTTGGCAGGCAGTCGAATCGCCTTGTCAGAACTCACTTAAGACAATAGCAGTTTTTGAAGTGCTTAGCGCCGCTCGCTGCACAGTAAAGTTGAAAAGAATGCATTAAAAAGTGACGCGTGTTATTGCGCCTTCAAAGCTTATAGTAAAGGGAGCCATGAAATTCTGGGAAAATACTTGGATCTCGAAAAGACGTTTGACCCATGGGTTGTTCATGCAGTGTTTACAGTATTCTATCACTTTCGTATGGTTCTTGGGCTACATCTGGACGGGTGGATGACAGAATGGATGTCTGAGAAGGAATTTGACCCAATGCAGTGATCCCACCAAATGGGATGGCATTTTGAAGGTTTTGACAAGGTGCTTACATCTAAATTGGTTCTTTGACGATGTGGTCGCATCTTAATTGGTTATATGACAGGGCAATTGCATCTGGATTGATTCCTCAATGCGGTGGAATGATAGTTAGCTACATGTATTTATAATCTGGTTAATTACACATTAGCTTAGGATATTATTCTCAAAATATTCTGTACCCTTTAGTTATACCCCTAAGTTGTAAGAAATAGTCTTGCATCGTTTTAAAATCATAGCTCGATTTCACAGCTTGTTTGGATATTTTGAAATAGTTTGACAAAGGTTCAAATCTGGAGCAGTTGTTTTCAAAATGTTGGTTCTTGGGATGGTGGAGTCTTCAACGAAACGGCTGGAGAAACTCAAGGAAGGACCACCCATTCGAATTGAATATATTTTGGTCAATTAAGATCGTTGTTTATAGAATAGTTACACCAAGATTCCGTGCACAGAACCTGGGAATCCTGGAAAACCTGGGAAAGCAGGAAAGTTGTAACTGACAATAAGGAAACATGGAACAGGCAGGATAATTTAGAATTTTTTCCAAAAGTCAGGGGATTTCCTTACTTGTAATTATAATTTCAATCCAGAAAGGATTTCCTATATCGATTATAACGTGTACCGTGATTTTAGTCGTATTGTCCTTTGCACAATGATAAAAAACAATATTATGGCAGATTGGTTCCTGCTATAAATTGGCTTCATAATGACAATATCGAAATTTGCCAAATTAAAATAAGCTAAAATTCTGAACATCTAAGTACTCCTAATTAAAAATCCAAAATTAAAAAAAAACGCATCAATACTTTGATGGTGCAGGAATTCCTTTATTATACAAATTCAGTAATTATCATCCTAGTAAAAAGCACGTTGTGCTTATTTCATTATGGTCGATGGAAACCTGGGAAAATCAAAGGATTTTGTTATAAAATTCTAAACTTGTGATGGGAACCTTGATTGGACCTTAAATGGTGGTTGATAATTTCCCTTAATTTGGATTGGAACTGTTCAATCTGAAACGCTGAACAGATTTGAATTGATTTCGGGAACTTCTGGATTCTCTCTAATGATGTTTGGTCAGTGCGGTTGGATGAAGGTTTATTCAGGAAATCCCGAACGAATCTTGAGATTTCGTTCAAAACATACATGCGCTGTGTCGATGCAGTGCGTCGAATGTAATTAATTAAAACTGTCGCCCGCTAATTGCCTTCGGTGGCAACATTCTAATTATTATATCTTCGCTGGCGTCGCTCGGGTCCATTGCCTCTTAATTTTTTATTATTATTTTCCTCGGTCCGCCATTTTTTCTCTTTTCTTCGTTTTTTTCCCCGAGATTTAACTGTAACGTCGATTACGTGCCCATTATAGACAAGTGGCTTTAAAAGAAAATGTAGCTCATCTGCATATTGCTTAAGTTACAACCTATTTAGAAAGCATTGATTTTTCTAGAATCCATAGAAAAAGCCCGTCCCTCTAACTGCGCCACCCCCAAGCCCCCACCCATCATCCCAATCCATACTTTCTATGGCTGCACGCTTTACCCCCAAGTTTTTAACTCTCGTTTTTCTCTCTCAGTCGTCAGTCGCACATAAAATAACACTCGCCTATTAAATGCTCCTTTTCTCAACGACACTAGATTACACACCCATTTATATAAAACCCATTTTGAACGGGGGGAGGGGCTTGCTTTATGCACTACGCCAGTTATGCTTTCTTCGCTTTTTGATGCGCACCCACTCATTATGACTCCCCATCAGCGCTGGAATGGAGATTTCGAAATGCACGTCCCTCGGTGCTCGTATTTCTTGTAAATCTTTCTTTTGGTGCGCCTTTTCGCCAACCAATGCCTTGTTTGTGGTCTAATTTGACGCAATTTTTTTTTCTCCCATTTTTTTGCGAATTCCCGATAAACACAGACTCGTTTCCTCTAGGAATCATCGGCACTTAATTTGTCAACGACTGTCATGTATCTTATTTTCGTGATATGATGAGAGACGTGCTTGGCACATTTTTACTAGGCCTCAAAATTATCCAAGGTGCAAAGGGTCTTACATTAGCTTTCTTTGCCACAGCTTTGGTTTCCCAACCCAGAAGGCGGGGACGTTCAAATATTATGTCACCACTTAATCGCCATTTTCAGACACCTTCATGTGCCATAATTTGTCATTTCCTGGCTACCAGGGTCAGGGGAATTCATGCAAATTCGTGAAAATTTCAGGGAAATTGTAATACGTTGCAACAGCCAAATGATTTGTCATTATCTTTTATAAAAATGTGGGATAAAATCCATAAATTTATTTTGAAAAATCTCGTGTAAAATGTCAGGGAAATGACTGAAAAGTTGTCAAGAATTGTCTCGGAAATCGACATGAGAATTTGAGTGGGAATCCTGCATAATCATTGACTACAACATTTTCGAAATGAAGGAACTTTTGATAACAGGGTTCCCGCTTTATGGAAAGTCAGGGAATGCCAGGTAAATGAAAAACTGCCCGGGTTAGGGAATTTCTGCAAATTCGTGAAAATGTCAGGGAAATTGAGATCGTTTGCAACAGCCAATTGATTAGTCATCATTTTTTATAAAAATTTGGGATCAAATCCATCATTTTTCTCATTTTTGTGAAAAATCTTGTGTTAAATGTAAGTGAACTGATTGAAAAGTTGTCAGGGAATATCTCGGAAATCGACTTGATAATTTTTGTGGGAATCTCTGCATAATTATTGACCACAACATTTTCAACATTTCGAGTTATACCAGATATGATTTTTAGACCATAAATGTACTAATGAAGGAAATGATATTAAAAAAAGCCTGACGTAAGTGATATTTTTTTGCAAAACTGAATCACAAATGATGGATTTCAACCCCTTGGTTTATAAATCAGCAATAATCACATCATCAGCCCTTCAAAACAGATTTGCTAGTAAGATTTCGGGATGACGTGACATTAGATGCAACTGCTTTCATCGTTCTATACATTGAAATCCTAATGGTGACCGTTTGACCAATCATGAATGGTCAACTTTCTAGAAAATCGACTCGGCAAGGTCAAGTCAAAACCAAAGTGCTAGAGATACAGGTGTATATCCCTTGACAAAGTTTATATTTCGCTTCATAACCCCTTTATTTGCGACAGTTCGTTTTTTTATTTTCCGTGTACGTCAAATGCTGCTTTTATACGTATAATGATAGGTTTGTATTTTCTCCCCTGCTCACCGTTTTCACATTTCTCCTTCACCGCACCCCCACATTGCCTGCCCTCTACCCCCGTTTTGTAGCGAAATGAGCAATCATCTAATGTTTGTAGCAATTTGCAGAAGAGCGAATTTTTATTTCCAACAATCATTCACTTTTCGCCTCTTAAGAAACCTCACTCTTTCGTTCTTAATTTGGGCCTCGCATGCAAATTAGGCAGTTGTGGAACACCCTATATATAACGTGCCCTAAATGCACCGCCATGCTTAAGTCCCTCGCTTCGTTTTTATTCCATTAAACCGCTCTTAGCTTGAGTGCAAAAGAAAAGGCGAGTGCTGCCTTCTGTGAGACAAGTTTAATCCCCCGTTTTCATCAATTGGGCGCCATTATTTGAACTGTAAAGTAATTCAGGGCGCAGCGCCATCTATTTTCAAAGTCCGGAAATAATAGCACCAACCTAAAAATTATGGTACTTCACTTACTTCCTACCAGCATAAGGAAACTTAAATTTCCGTTCAAAGACATCAATAGTTCTTACATGTATCAGGTTAAGAATGCTTAAGTTCACTCTGCCCTCTATCGGCATTATAGAGCCGACATACTTGTCTATGATTCTTCGTATATTTTGAAATACTATTTCAAAATACATGTATATGGAGAAGGTATTTAAATAATGGTGAATTTGTAACTAAAACAATCAAGTTACACATATTTAAAAATATACCAACTATTGACTATTTTAACTTATATTTTTAACCATTATTAAAAAAACTTACCTTATTTCTATTTCGAAATACTATTTTGGAATAGTGTATTTTGAAATGTGTAACTATTTAATGTTTGAAGTTATAAATTCACCGTTATTTAAAAAACTTGCCTTTAAAATAACATGTATGATAGTTGCTATAATATTGCAGAAATGTATGCACACAATTCAAAATCGAAGGCACCATAATGAAATTCCAATTCGGTCACGTGCTAACATAGTTTTCAATAGAAATTATAGTAGGCGTATTAATACACTCCTATTTCAAGAGTGATAAGGTTCGAAAAGTTCACCAGAGGGCAGAGTGGAATTTGGCAATCTTAACCTGGTACTTACCAGCAGCCTTTTGACACATTTTACCGAAATTAGCATAAGCCACGCATAAATTAACACGAATCAAGTAGTTTCATTAGCTTTTCGATGCTTGTTTTGAAAATTTCACCTATAATTGCCAGCAGCGATACATTATGCAGAATGTAGCTTGTGTACTTCTTAGAGGATTATGGTGCTATCGGCATATCTGAAGCTTATTTCCGATGCTTTCGTTCGATATTCTACCAAAAACTGCAGGTTGTTGCTTTTTGCTGTTGTTCTGTACTGTATGTGTTGCAGCTTACAGCAGGGTGATGGCGCCACTGTGCAAAACTGAGGCCCATTATAAAGCAACCCTCCGCCTGACCCTCCCCTGCAGGTAACAATAATGATGCGATAATAAGCCATAAAGCACACGTTGACACCCGGGCCTAGGTGGGAATTAAACACCTATTTTATGACCCCTCGAAACTGCCTAAGTAGCCGCTTGACCACCCACACGCTCTGCCCCTCGTTTTGCTTCACCTCTTTTTCTCCAGTAGCGAATTTATAAAAAAAAAGTACTCATAATCGACTGTAAATATTTCCTACTGTTGCAGCAAAAAGTTTGGCTATAAAAGGAAGCGCCATTTGTTGTTTTTTTCTCCAATGCCAGCCAGGGGTGGGCACCCATTGGTCATGTGTGAACGAATTCCTAACACCTGTTGGCAAAAAACTTTGGGATTTGGCTCATGTCGTTCGCCAGGGGTGACGCACGCAGCGACCCCTGGCGGGACAATGGGGGACAATTTTCTGCTTCAGTTTGTCGCCTAGCGCGGCCTGGTCGCCTTTTTTGGGGCTAGACGGGTGTAACGAGTCCGTTTCGATTAGGTTGGTCGTTGAGCCCATGATCCTGAGTGTTTCAAGATGGCCGTCAGCGTAGCGTTACGCCAATGATTCAGAATTAAATTTAGTAGGCATTAAGTGTCTCCTGTTTTTCTGAAGAAGGAAAATGACCAAAAGTCGTTTTTCATAAATTTAAAAAAGAAGGAAAAGGGACAAAACTCGTTTTTTCACAACTTTTAGGAATATTGTGAAAACGACTTTAGCCTCTTTTCATTCTTCAGAAAACTGGATTTCTCAGCTTGGAGGTTGCTTTTTAGAAAGTTATGTATATAATAGGGTGTGTACCGGAGTACCGGTCATGGAAGTCATGAAATGAAATTCAGGTCATGGAGGCCCTGGAAAAGTCATGAAATTTACATCAGGGGCATTGGAATTGTTGCCTTTGATTGATTCGCACGATTAAAATTTGGGTCAAATTTCATTATTTGTCATCCAGTTTTGCAATAACTTGCAGTTTGGCGGGTTGTTTTTTCGTTTTTTTACCTATAAGCATGTCATCACTGATATATATAATTTTTCTGGAAATCGCTATTAAGTGATGACATGGAATTTGCAGTATCAAATCCACTAGACACCCTGTACACGCTTTTTTAAAGTTATGTTGTAATATACTGTAAAAATTCGATTATCCGCCAGAGGTCGGGACCGTGGGTGTGGCGGATTTTCGAATAGACGGATAACTGAATACATCCATTGTGTAAGTGCATATATTGTATGTGTGTTTATTTTTTTTTAAAAAAGTTCTGTCAGTTTTGTGTTGTTGTTGAACTTTCTGGGTGTTTGGACAGTGCTACTTGTATGTACGAGTGCTCGTCATGAATTTTTACTTTTGCGCATGAAAACACTTTGTTTTCCTTAAAAAATGGTTTTGGTGGGTATCTTGCTGCTTGTCATGATAGCTGTTAACAGGGTGTCGGAGGCTGACGGTTAAACTCGCTCGGGATAATCGAAGTTTCTACAACCACCTTTTCGGATGTCCCCTACGTCCGCTACCAATTTCAAACTACCTTTAACTGTCCAGTTATGGCCGAAGGTTGACTGGACCAACCAGGAATTTGGCGGCGTGCCCGGTTTTAGGAAACTGGGTCCCTTTCTCATTTCCAAATTTTCATCTAGTTTTCACCCATGAGTTGTTTATGGGAAAATGGGGTTCGTTGGACCTTGTTTGCATGGGTCCGTGTCACCAACAAATCTAGCGGCCCACCCCCGGATTCCCTCTCAGCATTTTTTTCTCCATTCATGCTGAGTGGAGAGGGGGGCGCTAATGTTGTCCAGGCGCAGATGTTGCAGGGGTCCTTTTGTTGTGATTTTCGTTTTGGGCACAAGTAAGTAAACATAAATTTTCCAATTTTTTTTTCCCTTCTCGTCGCCGTTATTTTTTTAAAAGGCAAAAAGTTCCACATCGGCCATGCTGTACCAGGGCCGCGAATTCAACTTTGCCTGCTGGGGGTGGCGCACAAAAAGGGGTCAAAGGGCACCATAAACAAAAGTTTGTTAGCTTACGCGCAAACCATTGTCCCATCCCGAATCTACAGCATCCATCTGTACGTCCCACTACCCACTACCCCCATCCCCTTACCCCACAAAGCGGCCATCTTTTCTTTTGACCCCTCCCTGAACGCTCACCAACAAAGGCCAGGCTTACCCCCCTAGATCCCCCGTTTTTCTAGCGCACCAGAATGCTACTGTCCTGCTCGTGGACATCGGGAGGGTAAATAAAACTGGAGAGGGGGTTATACAATATGGTTATGCATTGGCATAGGGCTGTCCCACCCCCCAATTTTTTTCCTGTTTTTTTTCCGAATAGAGGAGAGGGAGGAGGACAGTTTTTGCTAACTCGAACAGTTTTATGGCCACCGATACATTATGACATTTACTGAGCGAATAATAAGGGGGAAAAGGGAGTATTTGGCATGCGAAGGGATATTGGTGAAAAGGAGAAATTTACACCAAAATTCAGTGGCATTCATCTCCCCCCACCGATGGGCATAGTGTCCCCTCTTGCTTGGTTCGTCTCTCGCCTATTTTCTTTCAATGGTTACATGTTGTAACTTTTCGGTTTGCCCTCGTCTGTCGTTTGATGACGTCAACGACGTCACAGAGTTCTAAACTACAGAACAAGATGGCGGCCGACGACACCACATCGTAAAATTGTAAATTTTGCCATTGAGACCTGCTATGAATGTTCTTCCGATATGTTTTCCGATGCCACACATATACTTATACTGTTAGATTTGAAGTTGTGGATTTGGTGGGTTTTGGCACATGCACTCATTTAACTTTAATTTTTGGGTTGGAAAATTGTTCCATTCTTTTAGTTCCATATTCAGTTTTGCATTGATTTTTAAACTCGGCAGCTTGTTAGTACTTCACTGTTGGAATACCCAATGAAAATGAGATTTCTAGTCAGAAATTAAAGACTGCAGGGTTCATACCGACAGGGAAAGTCAGGGTAGTCTTGACATTTTGACCATTAAGTCAGGGAAATTCATAATATCTGGAAATGAAAAGCATTAGAAAAGCTGTATTTGTGATCTACTTTTTCTAAAAATTTCGCCTACGGCGTTTTCGTTATCATTAATTTTTCTTATGAAAAATTCCCCTAAAATGCATTATTTTTGTTTAAATAAATTTCACCTACGGCGTTTCTGTCATTATGAAGATTTTTTTAATACGTGTTTGAGATCTAGTTTTTTCAACCACTAGTGTTCGCATCGTTATTAATATTAATTCACTTAAAATCCAATATTTTTCGTAATTTTTAAAAAATTTATCCTACAGCAGTCTCACTTCTTGAAATTATTATTTTTTTCTTACAAAATTGTGGGGGTAATTCCATCATTTTGAGATCAGATCTATAATTTCTAAAATTTCCGCCATACGGTATATTCAAAAAATTTAGCCTACGGCGTTTTCATTATAATTTCTTATCATTATCATTAGTTTTTCTTATGAAAAATCCACCTAAAATGCATTATTTTTGTTAAAAAAAATTTCACCTACGGCGTCTCTGTTAATGTGAAGAATTTTTTAATATATGTTTGAGATCTAGTGGGTTCAACCACTAGTTTTCGCATCTTATTAATATTAATAAACTAATATCCAATATTTCTTGTAATTTTTCAAAAATTTCGCATATGGCGCAGTTATTATTTTTTTCTTACGAAATTGTGGGCTAATTTCATCATTTCGTGACCAGATCTATAATTTCTAAAATTTCTGCCATTTGGTATATTTTCTCGGATCACATGTGTAAAAATTGCTTCTTGAAATTGTCTGGAAATTTTACAAAGCGTGTCTGGAAAACCTGGAAATTTCAGGGACATTCAATTGAAGATTTGGCTAGTCATCTTAACAGAAAAAGACAAAAAAATATTGTTAACTGTAGTGTTGCAGATAAGGTTATTAAATTACACGTGACATTTTTTATTTGATAAGTCAGTGAAATTAATCAGATTTGGTCAGGGAAATTGAGTTATGCAGTAAATATGAAACATGGGTACATTTTACATAAAATATAATTACATAATTTCACGCGTGCTTAGATTAAAAAAGACATGCAATTTTAAACCTTAATTTCGGAGTTAAGTGTTTCCAAATGTTTAGAGTGAATAAACCTTTCAAAATTTGTAAAAGTTCACATATTTTACAGTAATAAAAGCACAAACGTTTTGAGGGTTTTAAAAAAACCAGCTAATTACCCCCAGTAATTCTACCTATAAACTGTGGTAGCAAACTTCTGATTGCCACCGTATTTGATCCCCCAAAATTCATAAATCTTCGTCAGTTTTGCCAAAAATTTGCAACTAATGACGGGCTGAATTTCAAATGAGCCGCAATTTTGGAGACAAACACGTAGTAAACGAGAGGTTTCGGCTTAGTCATCCGGTAACTCATCAATTAAATTCACCGCATACTCAGGAATAATTATGATTAATGAAATGAAAATTTGTAACGCAAATGGGCCGCTAATTATCCTGAGCTTTTATATTTACAGAAAAACACGAAACTGTTTATCAGGTTTAGCGTTTGAGTAAAAAATAATTTTTTTTTCTTACAGAGTTTCGTTATTCTGCCCACAGATGGCGCTCGAATGTGTACGGGTGCAGCGCCATCTATGGGTGGCCATGTTAACCGTGCAAAAAAAACAGACTTTTTCTTATGTGCTCCGTATGGCGATGGCTAAGATATGAAATTTAACTCAAATTTTTTTTTATTTTGCAGAAATTTACCTGAGATGTTTCGCACTTTGATGCCATCCTTGCGTAGGGCGTCACGGATGGGCCAGGTGGCGCTGACGAGGAACAGAAAAGGTGTCAGGTAATAATGTGACACGAGGTGCCGTAAGATTTATCAGCTCCTGCTTTATAATACAGCTTAATAATAATTAATGGGATCACATCCATCCGAGGTAAACTTATTAGTGCTTCTGTCATCTCAACATTTTTTGGTGGTTTCTCGACTAAGATGCACCTTTCATATTCGCCAACATCAAAATCATTTTCATCAGTCAGCACTGTTTGACTCGCAAATAGTCTAGCAAGTGCCGGATTTAGTCATTTTGGCTATTGGATTATTTTCGTCAATGAATATCGAAAATTTGGAAGAATATTCCTCGAAATTTTCGCTATTCATAGCAGATGGGACATCATTTTAGAC
>JAQGAF010004744.1:0-13619 GCA_034687865.1 Kryphioiulus occultus
TTGGGTTGATGGATTACACCCCCCTACCACACGGTATTCAGTTACTGATAGTAGGGTACTGGGTTGAATTGAATTGATATGTTGGATACAAATGGATACAAAGTAGCTATTTTGGGCAAAGTGGATACAAATAATTTCACCGCAAGGGCACAATCATGGCGTATCATCACGTAAGAACACTTTTGATTAATATTTAGGGTATTTTAGTGACTTAGGCCTACAGATTTCATACAGATCTCAAGAGCTATACTCGATAACGTCTTTATACACGAGTAATCAGATTTCACCTCAAGTTGTTAATGTTCTAAACGTGTCATGAGTCAATCCCTTATCATTAGTGAGATTTGTATGTTATGGAAGCCTTACATAACACGGATAACAAAGTGAATATTGAGGATGCATTTTAGATATAAATCAGTCTTTTGGTGGATACAATTTTGGTTAGACCCTCTTCCAGCCGTGCTGACCTAACATGCTAGCCTGGGTTGAACTGAGTTGAATTGAATTGAAAAAATTCGTAGTCTCAACTTCGGTGCCCAGCATCCGTAATCTAGTTACATTCTTGGGCTAATATCACGATATGGACGTCGATGTTTAGAAACTGCGACATTCCGGGCAATATGATGGGCAAGCAGCGGATTTTCAGCTCACCTTTGCGGAGTACAAAATGTCCCAGGTGGGAAGGTCGTTCGCGTTGGCAGTTTCGAGGTCCAGGTAGTAAGTTTCATAGTCAGTCACTTCCTGGAAAATCAATGACGAGAGTTTCAGCTAATGTGTGTTGCGTGTAAAACGGCGTTTATCGGCTAACGTAACTCGATGTCAAGTTACCCTAGGACTGCCTTCATAGTCTCCGTCCACATAGTAGATCTTGTAGGCGGGATTGACGCCGTCGTAGGGAGACACACTGGGTCCCACGTACGCCATGTTGATGGGGATGGACGGATCATCTTTGTCGTAGAAGATCTCGAACTCGTCCATGTGGTTGTGGCCGTAGAACTGGGCAGAGACGGTGTCCTGGTACCTGCGAAAACGAGAAAGCAATGTCTGAAAATTGGTTTTGGAGATTGCGAGGTGCTGGCGTGTTGATAAACCACGACGTTAGAGTAATTTCCTCAGGGTTTTTACTTTCTGGAAAGTCGGGGAATGTCAGGGAAATGAAAAAGTTTCAGGGAATGTCAAGGAAATGAGCGCGTATCAGGGAATTCGACAAAATTCGTGAAAATGTCAGGGAATGTCTGGGAAATTGAGATAGTTTACTATTTTTTAAAAGCAATTTTAAAAAAACTAACATTCATCTCTTCAGAACTTTAATAGAATGTAAAGAAATGTTGCCACTGCAATCCCTTAATTATTATTTCTCTTTATTTTGTTGCTAAAAAATGTTGCCTTTCGCGATCCTAAATTGTTACTATTGCTGAACAAATTTTTGTATGACAACATATGGACAAAAACCTATCATTTAAGACCATTTTTTTTTTAAATATTCGGATACAGCGTCTCTGGTATTATTAATATTTAATAAAATTTCTTTGTTGAAAATTGTGGAAATATGGGAAATATTTTCACAAAAATTGCCCGCTATATTTACTCGCTACTACTTCGCTACTAATTATTATAATTCATTACTTATGATTTAAATCTCCGAAAATGTTCGCCTACGGCGTGTTAAACTTATAAGTCAGGGCTTGAAAATTAATACATGTACTATTTTTGTGATCTAAGATTGCGTGAAATTTCGTATAAAATGTCAGGGAAATCGATTTGAGAATTTGAGTGGGAACTCTTTACTGATGAATTTGTCAGCAAGAACCTCTGGAAGTTACAAAGACCAATGCTGGCTCTGGCTGACCTAAGTTTAGCGAGTTACTTACCTGTTTATGATGCTGTTGAAGTTGTCACTCCACACGTAGGCGCAGTCTACCGATCCCGGAGGAATGTGTCCGATGATGTGAACCTGAAAGTATCGATCGGGGACCTGAATTAGCACCGAAGACTGCTTTGGTAATTGAGAGTACGCTAACGGCTCATTCAATTCAATTCACCTTCTCCTCGTTCTGCTCCGCCATCTCCAGTTCCTCCACCAGCCACTGCAGCTGTCCAGCAGGATCCTTGCTGTCCAGCAACATCCACCTAAATGGACATTGGTTAAGCTTTTGTTTTCTCATTGGTAACATCAGCTGTGATTTCATATTGCAGCTGCCTGCGAGGCACTCACCAGTTCTTGTTGTGGCAGTAGTTGGAGTTGAGCGAAATGATGCGGAAGCCGGGCTTCACCAGCACCGAGTAAAAGCCACCTCTGGAAAAAGACGGCAACGATCGCTACAGTTTTCCCCCAAAAAACTCTTGAAAACTGCCTCAGAAGTTGCGGCTGGACTCACCTCAAGACGGTCTCGGAGATGTTGCCGGGAACCAGATGGGACCAAGAGGTGTTGAGGGCCTCGTACAAGTAGTCGATGGCGAACGGACCCTCGATGTACGGCTGAGGAAAGCTGTATTTTCAAAGAAAAATTTGTGTTACACCGGTCACCGGCAAGGAAAATCTTCTGAAACTGATAGAAAGTCTCCCGGCTATGGTTCCCGACCTGTTTGCCGGATGACTCTCGTGGTTGCCGACGCTGGGGAAGATTGGTGTGTCTGGGAAGTAGCTCTTCAGCTTCTGGTTGAAGCGTTTCATCATGAAGAGGTTGTCGTCGCGGCTCTGCTGCCAAATGTTGTGGGCCGGCACGTCACCTGTCCACATGATGTAGTCGAACTGCAATCGTAACGTGGTTTGCGGTTAGTTAGCTAGATTTGTGCGCTTATTGGAGATCATTTACAGGCTGTCAAGTGATTCCTATCGTTTTTCTAGCACTAAGCGACTTAGTTTAACAACGCTGTCGCGTAAGCTGCTTACTTAGCAGCTTGGTTTAACAACAGCCCTATTTGGGAAAATGTTCTGTTCCATACGTTTCTTCGTTCCAATCGGTTAATTGAAATTTCGCTCCTGTTTCGTGTGTTCAAGACAAGGAAAGTTTGGTTGGGACGGATGTTTTAGTCTAAAAGTATGTGTCATGTATGACCGGGTCATCTGTGACCGTGTGTAATGTAGAGATTCAGATTTTCAGATTTGGACTCAAAACATGAATGCGTGGCTGGTCAATGTGTAATCGGGCAAGAATGCGATTGCCGTCAACTGCATTATTGGGGGTGTTTGGGCCCTGTGTACTGGGCCGGTGTGGAAAGTGAGATTCACTCGATTGTAAACGTGCATGTCCGACAGGGATCCCTGGATAAGTACTTGATTTTAAATGTAACTGTTTACTGTGATTTTAATGTGAATATTCATGGCACGATTATTTGGATTATAAAATGAGTGCAGTGCACTCTTGGATTTACCAATTGTTGAATGTCATTTTCATGGATGACATATCGACACAAACACCGTATGTCACGGATGCCCGCCCCGGGTTCTGAGACTGTGCGAGTGCCCTTACCTGGTGGTGTTCCTTAAGATGGTCCAGCAGGCTGTCGATGGTCCTCTCAGGGGTGTCGCAGCGTCCCGTGCTGCCCCACTTGCCGGCCCTGTGCTGGGCAATGCCGTAGCCACGCTTCTTCTCGCGGCAACACAGCGGTTCACCGCAGTCCACCACAGAACCCTCCACGTAGTCCTCGTCGATGTGCACGTCAGTGATATGAAGGACCTTCAGCTTGTTGGCGTAGGGCTGTTGAATGAGAGCGAAAAGGAACGAGTTATAAAATGGCGCCTGGAGGTACCGTATTGTGACGCTAGGGCAATGGGTGAGCTTCGAGAAACGCCAGCGCCATCTTTGATGCGTTTGGTGCGACACGGTACTTAATTGCAAAATGGTGGCCGGTGATGCCAGTTAACTACGCAAACTGGTTTTGTCATTTCTATACGAGAATGTCTTTGTCTGCTAAAAATTTCCTATTTCAATAGTCAATTTTTGTTGTGAATTTCCCATTTTTTGGGGGATTTTTCTCCCTGCGAATGACATTAGCGAAACATTTCCACATGTTTCAACAGTTTTATAATTGTTACTGACTCGACAAGTTTCCTAATACAAGGTTCGCTCATTATTTTGAGAACGAAATTTCCTGACTTTTCAGGTTTTTCCAGGTCATTTTTAAATTTTTCCATGACTATAAAAAATCAACATTTCATTACTATACTTTATTTTTACTTTGCAAGGATATTTATTTCTAGTAAAATGGTAAGACAAATTGCAACGTGAACATTTGAAAGCATTTGTAACTTTAATAAAAACTTAGTTGGAAGAGTAGGCTAACTTTTCAAATCATGATTTGATAATTTTTGAGGCTTATTTTTGTCAGTACAATTTTGATCATAAAAATTCCAGGTCAAATTTTACATCTTTCCTGACTTTCCATGCCTTTTCCCTGACTTTCCAGGTTGTGGGAACCCTGTAATACATTCAGTACTGAGAATACAGGGTTCCCACAACCTGGAAAAACCTGGAAAGTCAGGAAAGATGTAAAATTTGACCTGGAATTTTTATGATTAAAATTATACTGACAGAAATATGCCCATAAACTTGTTAAATCATGATTTGAAAAGTTAGCCTAATCTTCAAACTAAGTTTTAATTAAAGTTATGTTTTCAAATGTTCACCTTACAATGTTTTACCATATTACTGGAAATAAATATCTTCGCAAAGTAAAAATAAAGTATATATAATGAAATGTTGATTTTTAATGCTCATGGAAAAATTTGAAAATGACGTGGAAAAACCTGGAAAGTCAGGGAATTTTGTTCTCAAAAAAATGTGGGAACCCTTGTATAGATCTATGCTCTAAATTTCCTACCATTTAACCGAATGTTACCTCCATTAAAACTGGTTCCCCAAGTTCATTTGGATCAGAAGAAAAATTGAAAAAAAAAATTATTATTACTAGCAATGTGCCCTCGTTTCGAGCAGAAAATAAAACATAAAAATAATCGAAACGAGTTAATCGAGAGAAGAAAAAAAAAAGAGTAAAAGTTTTCGTTTCGACTTCCTGACAGGTTAATGACCTACGAAATTTCTGGGAAATGGCGGCCAAGATGGCGCCCAAATTATGCCTTTCAACTTGAACGTGTTTTTTAAAGTTCAACGAACATTGTTAACGGTTGAATTATTCGACCATCCAAAATCCATGTTCTGTGTATTCCCAGAGAAAAAAATCGTGACAAAAATGTAAACTGTTCATTGATTTTAACAAGTTGAGGTAATGAAAAACCCAATATCAATGATTGGAATATTGGAGTAAATAGTTTTTTCAAAAATCGTTGATTGAATATTTTAAGTCTTTAGCTCTTGGAAAGTCGTTGCTTAAGGATTTAACAATTAGTCCGTTAAAAGTCCTTGAAGTTTTGTTTGTAATAGTCCTTAAAAAATTTCGATTGAAATTTGAGTCACTAAAGTTATTCAAAAATCTGTATTGGAATTATGTTTACAACCAACGTTTAGGGTCTCAAATTGAAAATGTTAAGGCATTAAAACTCTTGACTTGATTCAAAGTCATTGATTCAAATGTTATTGAAGTAATATTCTTGAAAAGTCATAGATTAATAATTTAATCAATGACTTTTAATCGACTCAAGAGCTTTAATGACTTAAAATTTTCAATTTGAGACACTAAACCCATGACTTTTCAAGAACTTTAATGACTTAACATTTCCAATCATCAACTTTTGAATCATTTTTGAGACAAAAACAACTCAGAAATCGTCCATTAATTTTTTTATGTCATTAAAATCCTTAAAAGTCATTGATGGAAATTTGAGTTGTCAAATTTATTCAAAAGTCAGTTGAAAACACATGAGTTTTCAAGAACTTTAATGACTTAACATTTCCAATCATCGACTTTTGAATCACTTTTGAGTCACAAAAACACCTCAGAAGTCGTCCATTTAATTTTTAAGTCATTGAAATCTTCCTGAAGTCATTGATGGAAATTTGAGTTATCAAATTTATTCAAAAGTCAGTAGAAAACCCATGACTTTTCAAGAACTTTAATGACTTAACATTTCCAATCATAGACTTTTGAATCACTTTTGAGTCACAAAAACACCTCAGAAGTCGTCCATTTAATTTTTAAGTCATTGAAATCTTTCTGAAGTCATTGATGGAAATTTGAGTTATTAAATTTATTCAAAAGTCATTGGTCTAGACTCAGTAGAATCTTCAGCAAAAACTTCAAGGACTTTTTAAAGGACTTTAGTGGTTAAATTTTTAACCCATGACTTTTCAAGAACTTTGATGATTTAACATTTTAAGTCATTAAAATCCTTCTAAAGGCACTGATGTAAATTTGATTATCAAATTTATTCAAAAGTAATTGATCTAGAGTCAGAAGAAAACCTTTCGATTTGGCCCAATTTGTCCACCATTCGGCCCAGCCTTATCAGTTTTTGGCAACTTTGGCACCCAGCTGACCCCAAACAGGTGCAACCCATTTTCACCTGCTAGTTCGTATTCGTTTTCGTGAATATAGAAGGCTAAATCGGGTCACTTTTTTGCCAAATTTATTTTTACCCCCTATTAGTTATTTGAATTTGACAATTGCTCCTCGTATTTCAGCGTCATTGGTTACCCATATCCTCTTCTGTGGGCCAAGGACTCGAATTCCACAGTTTTATTATTAAGTCGGTGCCAAATTCCTCCAACCCCCAAAAATGTCAACAGATGCACCTCGACTAACAATAGTTGACTTGACTCGTTTTATATTAGCTGTTTCATTTCACCTTTTATCACGATCACCATTTTGTGGGTTAAGCAAGCTGGCCGAAAACCAGAATTTCGATCGAGGGACAAATTTTGTAACCACTGATGCGTTCATGTTTTTTTTTTACTTTTTTTATTTGCTTTTTAACGTAAATATTTGTGGCTTTGACTCGGAGGTCACCGTGTCAAGTACTGTCTTCACCTGTCTGAAAATCACGATGTGATCTTCGGTTGACTACTTTCCATTTCAACATTCGTCATCTGTAAACTGATTTCTATATTTCCTATATTTTTGTCCTATATTTTTAGAAAAATTCCTATATTTTTCTGCAAACTTCTGTGGCAAAGAAAAATATAACAGATACTGGCTAAAATTCATCATCTGAGATCTGGTTTTCTAAAAATTTCGCCTAAATTAATGTTAAATCTATAATTTCTGGTTTTATTTTTTTTTAAAAATTGCCTACGACATTCTGTCGATTATTAATATTTCTGAAAATGTCTTAGAAATGCATTATGGTTATTTTTTTTTTAACAAAACCTTCGCCTACGGCGTTTTCTTAAATGTTAGTATTTACACACGTACAATTTTTTAAAAATAGAAATCTGAAATCCACCGTTTGTGGCTTAATTTTTGTAAAAAGTGCTATTTAAAAAAAATTGCCTATGGCATTACCTTGAATTTTAATATTCCTAAGAATGTCTTTAAAAGTGCATTATGGCTAGTTTTTTTAAAAAAAATGTGGCCTATGGCGATCTCTTATGGTTAATATTTACACTAGTTTTTTCTAGTTTTGTAAAAAAATTGCGTAGGGCATTCTCAGTAGGCCTATTGTAGATGGGTCGCAAAAGTCTGCCATTCTAAAATTAAGTTGGTTGTGGCAAAGTTTGAGAACCGCCGTTTATTTAGTTCATGAAAATTTTAATTTTTTTAAGAAATATTTGGTGAAAATTTAGAAAAACCAGATATTTGCATATGATGAAATGTGAACAAAAGTCCCATATTTGCATGTGAAAAAATGTTAAAAATTGCCTACCAACTGGCCACATGCTTTGAGCAATTACAATTAAAAAGTAGGAAACGCTCTAAACTGCAGTTATTTACTGATTTTTTTAGAAAAAAAAAATTTCTATATTCTTACTATATTTTTTTCATTTTTTTCTATTTTGTATACAATTCGACATCCGTACTGCTTTACAGCCTGCTGAAGGATTGATGTTCTATTTTGATAAATTGTTGTCAGTATCAAATACTTCTTAGTTCAGATAACTTACTGTCAGTATCGAAATAACGACAGTAGCGATGACCGTGTAGGGTCCGCATTAGGGTCGGAATAATGACAATAGCAATGACACTGTATCAAGAAAATCAGATGTCATAATATTTGAACGTTGCCAAAACTCCGGTACTTTACATTTCATAAAACCCGGAAATCACTCCAGATAACTGCGTTTTGATGCAGTTACAAATAAAAACTAATTTTAAAACTGCTCAGTTTAGCAGTTAGCTGCACTTTTCCACAGTTAAATCTCGAAAACTCACTTCTGTAAAAACTGCAGTAAAATAACGTCATGTAATCCTACTGTCATCGTCGCAGTTTTATGTAGTTTTAATTTCAAAACCTCACTTCTGACAACTGCAGTATATGTAAATGTCATGGCAGAAACATTACTGCACTTTGCTGCAGTTTTACGAGGTATCAAAACATGACAACTTTGCTGCACGTTTAAATTCAGTAAAAAATATGACTTAAAATTTCTTAGGATTAGAAGAACTTCAGTTTGGAGTTTAATAATAAAACCTCAAACTTGCTTCTGATCACTGCACTTTACCACAGTTATAGGAGTGGTAACCTAATAATTTGGGCGTACGAATGAACCCCATCACTATTGAAAAGTTAAGAAAACCTGTAGTAACATACATTTGAATCTTAAGTTTTTGTTGGCAAATAAGCTCACCTTTCTAATTCCACTTTCGGAAGTCGTACCAAGGACGACACTGAACACTCGTGATGTCGTACACTGGTAGCATCTTAATTTCCGCCATGTCTAATGCTTTTTGGAATTACTGTTGTTTTATTTATTTTTTTGTTGGGGGCAATCAGTCGAAACATTGTAAGTACAACAGACACTAGCAAAACCAGACTTTAGATGTCCGGTTATTTCCGTATTGGAGCGTACAAAGGGCAGTTTTCTTAGGGGGAGATCAAAGTGAAAGATTTCAACAGACGTTGAAAGGCTGATTGAGCAACAAGTTTACAAAATCCAGCATGGAGTTACTGAAACATTTGTTTATGGTCATGACAGGGTTCATGCCGTCAGGGAAAGTCAGGAAAATGAAATGTTGACATTTTGACAATTAAGTCAGGGAAATAATGTGTGGAAATTTGTTGCGGCACAACTATTTTGATTGGTATAAGTATATCATGAAAAGCTGTATTTGTGATCTACTTTTTCTAAAAATTTGGTCTATGGTGTTTTCATAATCATTTCTTATCAATATCATTAATTTTCCTTATTAAAAATTCCCCTAAAATGCATTATTTTTGGTAAAAAAAATTTCGCCTATGGCATTTCCGTCATTATGAAGAATTTTTTAATATTTCAAAGAAGAAGTCCTCAAAAATGCATTGTTTGAGATCTAATGGTTTGAACTGCTAGTGTTCGCATCATTATTAATATTAATATACTAAAAATCCAATATTTCTTTTAAATTTTCAAAAATGACGCCTATGGCAGTCTCTTAATTATTAATATTATTATTTCTTCTTACAAAATTGTGATATAATTCCATCATGTCGTGATCAGATCTATAATTTCTAACATTTCCGGAAAACCGGGAAAAGTCAGGGAAGTTCAATCGAAGATTTGGCTGGTCATCCCAACAGAAAAATACAAAAAATAATGTTAATTGTAGTGTTGCAGATAAAGTTAATTTAATTACACGTGACAGATTTTTGATAAATCGGGGAAATTAATCAGGTTTGGGGTCAGGGAAAGTCAGGGAAATTGAGTTGCAAATTTTGTATGAACCATGCACGAAACCTTGTCTAACCGATGCCCCCAAATCCACGAACGACCACGTAACTCACCTTCATTTTCTGTTTTCCAGCTACATCCACCACACCATCTCGGAGGACCAGATCTTCGTCCAGATCCACCCTGGCAACAGTCCGATGACGCCGAACCCGTCGCACGCCACGCTGACCATCGAGAGCCACAACCTGGAGACGAACGAGAAGGAGGTGAAACGCTACCGTTGCAGCTTCGACGGCTGCTCGCGCACGTACAGCACTGCCGGCAACCTTCGGACGCACCAGAAAACGCACAAGGGTGAGGGGGGTGGAGGAAGGGCTTGATGCCGTAGAAATTTTAAAAACTTGAAACATCTTCGAGGTTCTTTCGCACTCTTTTACCCACCTCCGTAGGGCCGGGCAAATATTACTTAACTCACCAGGGGGTAGGTGGGTCCTCGTAAAAGTGTTACAAACTGTTACAGGGGGTCCGTGGGTGTTTACTTCATGCCTTGTGTAACATTTTTCAAGGACCAGGATATCTTGAAAGTTCCACTGCAGTGTTGAAGCTACACTTATGAGCAAAAAATTCGGGCCGCCTGCAAGAACCGAGTAAAATGTGGTTTTCTCAGAAACCAAATATCGGATTTAATATCGAAAAAATGTGTTTTTTAGACAAATTATTCCTCTTATAATTCGCTTAATTTGCATAAAAATCCATATGCATATTTGAGGCGTAAAATGTCGAACTTAAAGCAACCAAAATTTGCATTATTTATGACATATGCATTCTCGTACCCCTGTGGCTATGAACGTGTTTCTGAATGAAATTTGATTATCAGAGCTTAATTAACACACATCCAAACATATTGTTAATTAATGGCATCTCGATAAAATGACCACCCTACATCAAAAGTAGCCGCACAAGTTGTACAGCTATCCTCCAGAGAAACTCAACAGAAATCATTTTCACACTAGGCGAATTATAAAGAGGAATAAATTGTCTACAAAACACATTTTTCCGATTTTAAATTCGACATTTGGTTTCTGAGAAAAACACATTTTTGTACTCGATTCTTGCAGATGGCCCGAATTTTTTGCTCGTAAGTGTATATTATTTGCCTTTCAAAAACAAAAGGTCATACTTCTAAAGACATGCGTACCGTCCAAATAAGCCTTGTGACCTTCATCTAAAATTTTAAAACAAATTATGCAAATCAATGCTTCATTTATGCAGTGTACTGGAACACAGTAGAAATGAAAACGAAATACTTCGACATTTCAAACATTTGTGCATTTTGAGCTACAGTGCAAAACAAAATAAAAATTTAATTAGCTCGCACGAGTATCAGCAATGAAGAAATTCTAGCTATGGGTCAACTGTTATGGAACAGTGATGAGTATAGATTACAAGTAGGATTAGACCTCCAAGGCAAGGCTGGCAGGAATAAGATAGACAAAGCCACAGGCCCGTAAGTAAATAAACTACATGTAAATAAAATCGATCTAATTTGATAAATTACTAACTCTTATTTCTACAACAGACTCTGTAACAACATGCCCGAAGACATCTTCAGCTTACCAGTTTATAAGGGTTTGATATCCTTGTTTGACAACTACATTGCTGATGATTCCAAAAGAGAGGAAATCACACCTAATGAAAGTAATGAAATGGACGCATTTTTGGATACAGTCATGAGGACTGGCCCATTCCGACTCGTCCATGAATTTCTGGTTTCAAAAGGTATGAACACATAGCCAACACAGGCTAATTGACATATATTGCATGTTAAATTCAATCTTATAAATTGATCGATTATAAATGCTTGCCTGCAGCATTTCCTTAATTGTGAAATTAACAATTTTCAATATCATTTGCATGTTTTGCATCGTTTTACACTCCCTCCCAATAAAAATATCCTGGTTCTGCCACAAGAGTGCTGTGACAACTTCATCAGCGTATTTAGTATGCCACGAGTTGAATTAGTTCGAAAAATCACAATGCTGTTTATTGGATAAAGAACGAAAATGGATTTAATTACTATGATATCACATTTTACTATCGCCAAATTCCAATTCACATAACATCTTTTCTATTCGCATTTTAGCAATTGCATTATTGCGGGCACTCAATTCTGAAAGTCTCTCACACAAGCTAATGCAATAATGCTTATCTGAGGTATGTGGGTGGGGTTCAGGCCTTTTTGTGATTTCTTCTTTCAACTGTCTCATCATGGCAATTAATTCCTGATTCTCTTCTGACCGGGATTTTCTCCTTTTAATCGGTGGTGTATCAGACTCTAGTTTAAAAAAATAATACAAAATTTATTGGTTTGCAAATTCAATGTGGACATTTAACAATTCTGTTCGAGCAAATACCTTCCACACTTTGATCAGAAGATGAATCTGCTGTAGTTTGGTCATCACCGGAGTAATGCAGAGGTTCATTACTGCAGTTACTATCTGAAAAAGCAAATGACATGTTGCGAGGAGGTGTTAGCATTGTTTCTCAATAATAATCCATCTTGAATAAAAATGCAGTGGGAAGCTTACATTCTTATTTGATTTTGAGAAATTCTAAAGTAGTTAATCACCTCAGGGCCAAATCAAATTATGATTATGTAAAGAAAAATCTATAAAGCCCCTTCTCTTTTGTTGGCAAAGCTGTGAGACTATTGTGAGAATAAAGAGGAAAACTGAGAAGGACATGGACCAAACCACATTTTTTTGATAAACTATATCCGGTCCATGAAACCAGGAAATCAAAATCAGGTTGACAAATTGATTGTGGGTGTTATGTGCAAATGCCAGGACTATTGGGAATATTTATTTTAGAGAAAACCAAATAATCATGCACATGCGTCTTTTCTTCAATGTGTCATGTCAAGGCTGAAATACGTTTGTCTATAGTATATTTCTAAATATGAATGGCGAAGTATTTAGTCTCGCAGCCAAATGCAAAACATTCTAATCATACCCGAATCTGGAGTCGTTTCTCCCAGCTCTTCATTTCGATTTGCTGAATCATCAGAGTTTGGAGTCTCAATTTTCTCAGGAGGAAGGTTAAGTGAGGGTAATGCTTCTGTATTTAGTCGTTGGACTCGTAAACCTAAATGAGATAATAAATGTGTTGTTAAATATTGTTAGCAAAATGACAGTTTTACTACAGGCATGCAAAAACGAACTTGCCATTGATATCTGCTTCAGTGGTACAGAAATGTGATGCTGGGAAATGCCTGCTACATACACGCATAGTCTGTGAAATGGGCTCTGCAATTCTTAGAATATTCTTCCACTTCTCTTGGAGTGCAGCATGTTTGGATTTGCACAGAGGGACACAACAACCCTTATCACTGATTGACTTCGGCGGGTCCTTACATTGTCTAATTCTTTTTAACGTTGTACTGATGCTTGCATATGCCGGAATAGCTGCTTCCACGACTTCACCTCCATTGTTACGCTCATCTGTCAATACCTAACAAAATAAAAACAATCAGGACATGAAGTAGAACATGAAGATTTACAGATAGGTGAGGTGAAGAGGGATAGCTCGGGGCAGGGGAAAGTTAGATTCTCACAGCGAGAAATTTTCCTTTATACTATGTTTTATAAAACACGCAAAGAATGAAAAATTATCTTACCAGTTATTCAGCAGTATGCACTTTAGTATCAGATTGATAGAAATATTGTCTACATTTGCAGACAAGTTTTTTATTCGCGATTTACTTCGTTAAGATTTCAATTACAATCTCCAAGAAACCAATAAATCGAATTCAATCGAAAAAAAACCAACGAGCCGTTGCCACTGCTGCCAAAGCACTGCTAAGTAAGTGGTGGAACTTAAAACAGCAGTGTAGTCATACCAGGTGTGTAGAGCAAT
>JAQGAF010004745.1:0-13616 GCA_034687865.1 Kryphioiulus occultus
TTAATTAAAGCGTTATGTACAATATGTATATCTTGGTTTTCAAATACTTCAGTTGTTTTCAGCGTTATTGATAAAAATAGCTATTGCCAATACTTTTTGGAGCCACTGTTTTTGTACAATGTATATTAACTTTTGACCGATGAGAATCATAAATGATGATAAATTTGTAAATTTCAAGTCAGTACAAATAATAAATTTAAAAAATGTTATATATTATCTTGCATTATGCATACAGTAACAATTGAAAAAATGTAACCTGATCAGCCACTTGTTTTAAGGCAAATTTTAGACCATCTGTATGTTAATGCACATCTTGAAAATTTTGTTTAAGATTGAATATTTCAGAATCACTTGTAATACTTTAAGGCAAAATTGTAATTCGTGTATATACTTTGACACAGTTAAGTTGACTTATTTGGTAAGCTTCTAAGAGTAAATTTATATTTTTTACATTTGGTAATTGGTAATGTTTTAAGGAGCAAACATGGAATGCGTTTAGGAGTAAATTTAAGATGTTTTATTATGGAATAATTTTTTTTTAATTTTTTAATTTGGTAAAGTAAGAATGTTAATTAAGGCATAAATTTGGAATGTTTTATTTAAAGTTTCAATTATTTAATTTTGTAATTTTATAAATTTGTGATGTTTCAAGGGGCAAATTTATCATGTTTTAGTCGAGTTGAATTGTATAGGACTAATTTTTAATTTGGTAAGTTTGAAGGGGTAAATTTATACTTCTATTCAAGGAGTAATTTTTTAATTCGGCAAATTTGGGATGTTTCAAGGGGTAAATTATTTTGTAGTATTTTATCTTGGTATATTACACGTATGTTCCAAGGGGTAACTGTTGTGATGTATTATAATTTCGTTAATTTGGAAATGCTTTAAGGGGTGAATTTTGTAATTGTTTAATTTGGCAACATAAAATGGCAAGATATAATTTGGAACTGTTTCAAGGGGTAAACTGGGGATGTTTTAAAGGCTGACTATTGTAGCGTTATAAGACTACATATACAGTAGTTTGCAATTTTTAAAGTTTGTAACTTTGCAATGATTCATTCAAGGGGTAAATTTGATGTTGTAATTTGGTAAATTCGGTATGCTTTTAGGAGTAAATTGGGAATGTTTGAAGGGGGTAAAACTCCTCGTAGAGTTTAAAGCGCGAGAAATGCAGGCGAGTGATTGACAGATTAGAAGGAATAGGTGAGAGGTGAACGACCCGCTTTTTTGGTCTTGGAATTTCAGGAATTTCAATCTGTTACCCCCAAAGGCCCACGGGGGTCGTATCAAAGGGGGGCGAGCCGACTCGTTACCATTTTCGTTTCCACCTTCAGATTAACACACGCGAATTGCGACCGAAGCGCCACCACTTACTTATTTTGGGGAGGGGTAGGGGTGAGGGGTGAAGGGGCTAAAATAGTCACGTCTCGCCACATTGTTATTAATCAGGTGAGATGGAAGAGAGAATAATGCTAACGTAATCTTACGCCAGTCTGGCCCAGGATAAAACACCTCCCAGAGGTATTTCCCGACATGCAACGCGGCAGGGAATGTGACGAAAAGCATTGGGGTGAGGGGGTGGGGGTGCTGGGTGGTCCACCTAACTTCGTACGTCCGAAATTTCATACATGAATCCGTGACGTAATTAGGTGGGCACCCCCACCCCAATTTTCACACCGAAATTCGGCGGATGATGCGGTGCATTCCTGGGCGATTCGCAAGAGCGATTTTAATTCGACGAGATTCGGACCCCGAGAGAAACACGGAGAGGTCACGGAGGTCATTCCACCCACGACTCACCCCCAGTGTTGGTGAGAAACCCTGGCTTTTGGGGACATGGGGTTCGTTTGGGGAAAGCAGCCACATATGGCGCTGCGGACGCCGGAAATGAGCGAGGTTCCAACTTCCGGTTTTTCGGGACGAGCTGGGGTGAACCCCCTGGGGTCTTCAAGGGGGGGGGTGGTTCCGAACGGGATTTGTACCCTGACCCCAATAATGGCTCGTTTGATATTGATGAATATCCTATAGCTTATCAATCGATCAAAAAACAACCTATCAATATTAATAGTACGAGTTTCGACAGTGTACAGTAAATTTCTCATAAGAATAGTTTGTGTTTTATGGTTAGTGTCAATTTCTTAAGATTAGGGACTGATAACTTGAATTTCTTATGACCAGTATACATGTACTGTACATGTACAGTAGATCACTTATGGATACCAGATTTTATTGCTTTGATTGTATACATGTATGGATACTACATTTTATTGGATTGGTTGTATCAAATTTGTATATGGACAATAAAGATTTTATTGGATTGATAGTGCAGATTTTAAATACGGATTTCTTATGGATAATGAATTTCTCGTTTACAATACATAGTGTACATTTATATCGATAGTGAGGATTTCTTATGTGTAGTGCAGATTTTTGATATGGATTATGTGGATTTCTTATTGAAAGTATAAATTTCTTATGGCTAGTACTGCAATGGACTGTATATTTTATTGCTTTGATCAAATAGTGTACTGTAGCTCTATTTAGCATAATGTAGTTAGTGAATATTTTTTAGTGATAACTGTAACTTTATTGTATTGACGCTGTAGATTTACGGTGTAGATTTTATTGGTCGCAGTGTAGCTTTTTATGTGGATATTGCGGATTTATTATTGATAGTGTCAGAGATAATGTAGACTCTACATGTGCATACATGTATATGTATGTATGGTGTGGATTCCAAGACTACAATTATTGTAGATTTCTTGTTGATGGCGCGAGTTTTGTTTGATAGTGTAGCTTTTTTTTTGTATAAATAGGTTAACTTTGTAAGGATAGTGAAGGTTCTCCATTGATAGTGCATGCCTGCATTTTTCTACATAGGGCTAGAGTAATACACAATTCGGCTATTCCTGAAATTTCTGGAATGAAAAATTTGGCCAAAAAAGGATCCCACGTGACGTGCCGAACCCACGAGAGTTTGACCCTCAATGACGTCAATTTGTGAGGGGGCAAAGTGCGGGGGTGGATGGCCCTGGCTCAGGGACTAAATTTTAAATTTTCAACAAATGCAGCGGACACCCTGTACGTGCTTGAAATTCGTATAGTCGGTGCGGGTGGCAACGAGGCTTCGACCACCCGAAATTCGCTCACCCCCCTCACCCCACCCCGGGCCTGGAGCTCCATATGGAAGGGGGAGGGATCACCCCCCTAAAAAAATCGCACGGTGCGAGTCAAGGTAGCCCGAAATAGGTGTGGCTGAGAAAATTTCCCCCAGGGGGCTCAGCCATGCATTCCTGAGGAAATTCCACGAATTCCTCTATACCTCTCTCTCTCTCTTACTCACTCGTTTAGGGGAGTGAGGAGAATCTCAGAGGGTGAACGAGCTGGGGGACGGGGTCGATTGGTCGAGGGGCAGACACGAGTGCATGGAGTTACTTCCAGAAATTTCAGTTCTGAGTAACATTCAGAAATTTACGTGAAATTTGTGGGAAGTACGGGAATTTTCAGAAATTTTCGTATTAAAATCTTACCAAAACTTAATGAAATCCATGATACCCTGTACGTGGAACATTTGCCTTTCAAAGAACTTAACAAATACATGTAACTTGTAAATTGTATTTTTGTAATCGTAAATTGGTAATTTTAGAAACAAATTCGAGATGTAACTTAAATTCAATGTCTCGGTCAAATTTTCAAGATTTTTTCAACATTTGGGAAAATGTGAGCGATGACTTTTCGTGAATTTCCAGAACTTTCCCTAATAAAATCTTATTGAAATTTATTAAATTCCATTACAGGGAACTTGGAAAAGCTATATCAAAAATCAGTGATTTATATACAGTACATGTACATGTACCTATATTGCATTTCGTAATATTAAATTTAGAAAGACTTTCAGGAAATTGCTCTGAAACCTAAAATCATTCTAAAAATTCCAATTTTTCCATGATTTCATCAAGTATTTAAGGTTTTTTTCAACATTTGGTCAAACTTTCAGGAATTTTGTTAAGATGACATGTCGAGCATTTACTTCATTTTTTCTAAAAAAAATAGCCATTCATAAATTGTACCTTTTGTGTTTGTAAATTTGTATATAGAAAATTTTTCAGGAATTGCGCTGAAATAAATTATCTTGATCAGATTTTCATGATTTTTTCCGTGATTGGTCACATTTTCAAATGTTTTCGAGAATTTGGTCAGATATTAAAAATCGTTTCCAGATTTGATCACATATTTAAAATGTTTTCAACATTTGGACAAATTTTTAGGATTTTTTTAGAGATTTGATCAAAGTTTTCAAGATTTTTTCATGATTGAGTCACATTTCCAATACATTTACTTGACTGTATCAAATTTTCAAAAAATTTCAAGACTTGATAAAATTGTCAAACAATTTTCAATAAAAAAATGATTTTCACGGGTTTAAATTAAGTTACAACGGTTCGATAAGCAAAGCCTTTCTCAGTCTTAATTAGCTCTGTCCAGTGTGAGAAAAAATGTTCGATAGCCACCCCTGACATGTTTGCCATTCCCACAATTTCTGTTTTTTTTTTCTTGAATTTTTTTCGGCCACCTCCAATGGCCCCCTTAGGCATTGTTGTCCGAAAATTTTGGAAATTTATGGGCTTTTAAATTGGACAATCTCACTGGCCAGTGGCCATGGCGGTGCCGTTTGTTGTCCCCAGCATGGGGTTTTTTATACTTATGGTCATCTCGTTTACTTTCGCCACCCCTCTCCTTCGAGGGTCAACGCGAGGGGCGTCCGAAAAGTACGGAACTGGTCTAGGTCAAAGATGATATTAACTGCTTATCTTAGCTCTCTAACTCAATTTCGGAAATATACTGAGACACGTAAAGTAAAAGGATGGGGGATGAAGCCAAGAACAAATCGCTGGCCTTCTCAAATTTTTCATCTCGAGTAGTTTCCGAAATATCTTATATAAGCTACTAGACAATCGTAAAAGAAGCTGTGTATTAACAAACTTTCCTAACATGTATCGATATATGTTATACATGTATAACACGAAGAAGTTCTCCATCCCAAGTAGTTTCCGAAATATCTTGAGCTGCAATTAAGAAAATTGCATAAGAAGCCAAGAAGCTACTTTAATAACAAACCTTCTTTAACTGAAGGATTTTCTGAAATAAGTGTAAAATGGGTAAACGAAAACATTAAGCAAGTGCTCACTTAGTCCATTTCCCTATCTTAAGCAGTTGTCTAAGAGCTCTGAAAACAAAGTTGAATGACAAAACATGCTGCGTATATGAGGGCAGGTTGAATTTCCAGGAAATACGCGCTGTTTCAAACGGATTACCCCGGGTTCGTTCCCCCTCAGGGGTCATGGGGAGAACAAGGGGTGGAGGTGGGTCCACTACCAGGAAAAATGGAGGGGGCGAAATAGGGGCGTAACGAAAAGGACGAAATTGAAAAACACAACTGAAACTGAGTGGTCACTTCTGAAAAGTCTGTGCCTGAAAATTGGCAAAAACACTTATTTTCATGAATTGTTGCTTGGGTCACTGGTGTCACCTACTGAATATACCCCTCATTACATAATGCTTCAACGCCTCCATCACATACCTGTACACCCATACCTGGAAAGTAGGCCGTAAAGTGAAATGCCGTATAACGAGCGGCCGTACTAAGCTAGGTATGAGTCTATTTGCACATGTACACGCATATGGTAAAAGCTAAAACAAAATGGCGACCAGTACGATGTCGAAAGTGACTTATGGGGTGTCGATGAGGGGGGTTGGGGGCGTCAGGGGTGAGGGTGTGGGTCCTGAACAATGGAGTTAAGCTCGCCATTGACGTCAGACATACGCTGGCAGGAAGTGGAACGACGCCAATGACGTCATCAGGTGGGGGCAAGGTGACGTCTCGATTTTATTTCGGCTAAAAATACACGCATGTACCGTTTGGAGACGACGCCTAGGGGGACACCCATCACGAATGGGAATCTGTATTAGCACGTACCAGAGATTTTAGCATGTTATACATGTATACGGTAAAGTCACCTCCATAAGGCGTTTTAAAAGATTCCAAATTTGAGGTAATCTATTCTATATGTCCATGGTTTGATGATGGTTCTCGAAATAATTAGTATGCATAGGCTATACTACAAGGGTCAGAAACGTGCTATTTACAGATAACTATGCATGTATAGTTTACCAGAAATTTGGAGCGTTCCGGTCAAGATTCGATTCTTAACAAATGTTGTGATATTAAAAAATTAACGTGATTTAAGTTTTTTGGCACGTTTTGGTGCCGTTTATACAGTATGTTGGAACGTTCCCGGAGTGTCAGAAGTGCTATTTGCACGTATGCCAGAAATTAGAACGTTGCACAGTAAAGGTACCTCCATATGGCGCGATAAATTATTCCAAATTTTGATTGTTCGCGAATTTCGCAGCAAATTTTCCCACAGTATGAAACTTTGCACTATGTTTGTACAGTACATGTATACAGTATATATAGGTAGCCTAAATTTGCCAGAATCAGAAACGTGCATATGCATCGTATATTGGAACGTTCTGATCACCATTCGATTCGTTATAAATATTGGAATATTACAAATAAAGGTGACTTTATAATACGTTCCCCAAGTGTTGGAGAAGTGCAATTAGCACGTCATGCATGATAAAGGTTAAAGTGTTAAAAACTGCAAATTTAGGTGGTTCGATTACAGTATGTTTATCGAAATAATTTAGTAAGTCCTATATACTGTAGCTATATTAGATGTACATGTACTGTATAAGAATTGGAAACGTGCAATTTGCATGTTCCAGAAATTGTTCCAATGTCGATCCAAATTCGATTCTTGCTTGATAAACGTTGGAATGTTATACCAATCAAAGTGACTTTATGATACGGTTTAATGTTTATACAAAATAATTAGCTCATTCCCTAAACGTCGGTAAAGTGATATTTGCGTGTACATGTACCAGAAAATAGCACGTTATGGTACACTAACTGCACCTACATGCAATCATAAGACGTACATGTATGAAAACATTTTCAATATACTGTATACATGTATACTGTATGTGACTTGCATGGTCTAGATGATGATTCCATGTGTAGGCCTATGCAAGAGTCATGCAGAAACGTGCTACTGTACTGTATACACATCGAGGATTTACAGTATAACACACTGTCAAGTACACTGTAGGCCTACCAGCAATTGGAACGTGCTGATCAAGATTCGATTCTTGTTAAATCTTGGAATATTACCAGTAACGTGACTTTATAACGCGTTTTGATGTTTGCGCAAAACAAATTAACACATACATGTAATTATGCTGTACATGCTGTACATGAATTTATAACACTTTTAGCACATTCCACAAGCGTCAGAAACGCGCTGAAATTTGCCAGAAAACAGCACGTCATCTTAATATCATAATTATAATTGTCGTTTTTAAAAAAAATTTAAACAAACTTTTTTTAGGTTTTTCGTGTGGTTTTTTTCGTTTTGTTTTAAATTCATTTCTTTCAATTATCGAGTTTCCCTAATTAGGCCTAATTGCTAAACCACCGTTGTCTGTAACAAGGGGGGTGATGGCGGCTTCCGGTTTCCCATGCCGTGACAGATCGGTTCCCACACGCCCGCATCCCGCGCCCTTCGACCCCCTCGGTTCGGGGTCGCAACCTCTGACCCCAGGGGTCACGTGCCATGGCCTTTCCCCCTCATTACCCGTGTGAAGCAGGGGAGCGAAGCGGGGACAGCAAAGCGCCCTCGGTGACCCCGCGCTGGAGAAGGTATTGGAACCTCAGAGGTCAAAGGTCGAACCGAAGAGCACGTGCCATGCACCGAAATTCGGGTCTTTTGGTTTTACCCCCTTCATTCCTTCTCGTTTTTTGTTTTTTTTTGAGAAAGGGTTCCCCCCTAATTTTCGAGCTAACACCGTTTTGGAAAAGGTCCAACCCTTGACCTTTGACCACCTCGAGCACCGCTGATGGGAAACGCCCGTCCCCGACGGGTGCTAGTTTAGGGGAAAATTTATTAATTTCCTTAGATAAGGGTACGTTCGAAAATTACACCACCATCTTGGGCGTGGCGTATCAATCAAATGTTTAAGCATTTTATTTATTTTGGTTTGATTTTACATGTATCATTATGTATTAGTTCAAGAAATTAACATTTAGGGTAACATCTATCGTTGGTCAAATCCAGCTTTGCCAAATAATAAAGTGAAATAGTTGGGCGAAAAAGGCCTGTCGGGGGTTAAATGATGCAGGAGGAGGGGTGTCAACCAAATGCTGAGGAATTTAGTTTAATTTTAAATTTATTTGATTTAATCTTTATGAAAATAAAATTTGTGCTAAAATTAATCGATTTTCATGGCCAGTTTTGAAACAACAATTTCTTTTATTTAATGTAATTTGATTTTGCTTTTGTTTTATCTTATTTTAATTTAATTTTGCTCTGGATTTCTTTCATTTAACTTCATTTCGTTTTTTATTTTCATTTAATTTAATTTTGATTTTACATTTATTTAATTTCGGTTTTATTTCAGTTTCTTTTGCTTTTATTCATTTATTCTTACTTTAATTTTATTTAATTTCATTTGCTTACAAGATGTGCTCATGGTGACCGGCAGTCAAATTATAATTTATTTTATTTTAATTTTCCGGTATTTTAAATTTTGAGTACATTTTTAGTAAAATTAAATTTGACCGTGCTTGGTTTATATTATTTTATTTTGGCTTCATTTAATCAATTTTGCTATAAAGAAATACACATTTCGTGTGAAATCCATCGATTTTTACGCCCAGTTTTGCAAAAAATGTCCTTTTTAATTTAATTTCGCTGTTATATAATATTTTGTTTTTATTTTATTTCGTTTCAAATTTATTTTACTTTGTTTTTGCATTTATTTAATTTAATTTAATTATAAATCTGCGTTAATACAAAAAAAATGTTTGCAAAAGGCACAGGCGTGCCATGCTCTCTGTAGGCGTCCCTTTAAAGTTTAAAAGGCCTCGCCCCGCTCCCCTTTCAAGATGGCGCTGAGAGCCTTGCAATGCAGCCCATCGGTGCCATGCGGGACAGCTCTGAGGGCTAAGCGATGGCTGTCGAGTGGGGGGCACTTCGGGGGTCGATAGCGGTCACTTCCGGTGTCCGGCCGGGGTCGGCAGTTTCACCAGCGGGTAGCCCTTGGCCAGTGGTAGATCCCTATGACCCGAAATTTGACGGGGGTCAGCCGGGGTCAGAGTGAGGGTCCCAAACCCGCAGATTTTGTCCCGAAAAGCGTTGGAGAAGGGGCGACTTTGGCCCTTTGAACTCCAGTTTATGACCCTTTAGGGGGCTCTCATAGGGCCCTGGGGGTTATGGGCGGCTACCTGTGTCCTCGGGCCACTTCCCTGGCGCCCAAACGCGCACCCCCGAGGTCGACCTCTGACCTTTTCGAACTTGAATTCGTCAGAGCACCTTCTAAATGCGTAGGCCTCGCCATGCCCCTCTGGACTCAAAGGGCCATTTCGGCCCCAAATTTGCCGATTTCGAAGCCGTTTTCGGGCCCACCCCCTGCTCTGGGACCCTGGCTTCATCTACGATCCCTTTCGGAGCGCCCCTCGTGCCCCCCTTACGTTTCAGGGACCGCCAACCGAACCGCATGCACCGTTGATAGGCTTAACCCTTTTTAAGCCTAACGTCGTGCTGGAGGTCGCCATTAAGCCTATATCAAGATTTAAGCCTCGTCCTCAATAAAGACCCTAAAAACATAAAAAGTACAAGAAATGCACGAAAAGCCCAATTTAGACCTTCGGCTAACAAAGATTAAATTAATTGAATTGAAAGTTTGGACGGGTTGGCGGCAGATCGTTAGGCCTAAATTGCAGTTTTGTAAGGTGTTTGATATTTTCGTTGAATTTTTAGTTTAATATACTTTATACTGCATGCGTGTATACATGTATACTGCTGAATATACATGTATTTACTTTGGCCTATAAATTGTTTTGGTATACTTATGGTTATACATGTACATGTATATGTACTGTAGGTTGGAATTTATGAAATGATGCATGGATCATTTGTGTTTAATGCTATTTGTTTCTGATTTATGAAATTATATTTATTTATTATATATTATATTTTGGAGCGAACGCATACGATTTATGACATAGAAATCTGTGAAAAGTTCATATTGCATGAATTTACATGTACTGTATATTGAAATTCTGCATGGTGTCGATTCTTAAACTGTATAGGCGAAATACTATACAGTATATGCAGACATGAATACTATATTAGTCTTAATGATATACATGTTTTTAGTATATACAGTACATGAATGCAAAATATACCATCATTATCAGATACATTAATTATAGGAGGAATATATATATTCATTGTTGATGTAAATATATATACTGGATTCAAATGAGTTACAAATAGTACGTTAAAAGTATACTTATTCGTTATCTAAGCTTATATACATGTATACACGTGTATAAATGGTATATATCGAGTCGAAAAGGTGCTTGAACATTATATAATGATATTTCTTATACCAATATAATTATAAGGTTCAATCGATTTTAAAGAGGAATTCTAACCGTTGCAGTTGAATTCGAACGCGATTTGAAAATTTGAATCGTTCCATATAAACATGACACGCGTGCATTTGAACTGTCGTTTTTCGAACGCTTTTTGAAAATTTGAATTCACACACGCGCAGCAGTTTCGAACGTGCGTGGGTTTTTCGATTAAACGTTTCGTTCACCATTCCTAATTCAGCCCAGTGTTGAAACTTTGTAGCGAATTAACCGAAATGTTACCGATTGTTTTATTTTTCTTCTTGCTTTTCTCCTTTTGTTTTTTTGATTTTTATTTCAACGCCTTATCTCCTGTGAGCGCCCTCATGTCGCAAGAGCGTTTTCGTGCGTGACGCGGCGCATTTCGCGCCAATAGGCCTAATCTGGTTTCCTATATTGTGCATGCAATAGGCTTAGCGTCAATGTGAAACGATATGTACCATTTCAAGGGTCCAGCAATTGTGGTAGCAATTACGAATGGGCCCATTCAAATATACGAGACAAACACTTTCTCATGAGTTTATATGGACTCTAGTGATGAGGGGTTTTAGGGAAGTGACGAAGGGGGCGCTCGAGGCGCACCCCACCCACGACGGACCACCCTCGCGACGCTGGTGCGAGAGGTCAAAGGGCGGTGATAGCGTCCATCGCTATTCGTTGCATGGGCGATTCTTCTTCAACACTATACTGTCTGGTATTTCCCCAACTTTTCTCATCATTCTTACACTTTCAACGTTCTCACATGCACCTAATTTGATACTTTCTCCTGCTCCCCCACTCTTTCTCTGCAACCTAGTTTAAGTAAACGAAAGGTGGGGAAAAGTACAGTGTCTCCTGACTTCAACTCTCTTCCCTGCTTGTATACTGTTTCCTACATGTATATACTGTCTTCACCTTTCAGGCAATCCCTTTCCATTCAGTATACTTCATTCTCACTGTCTCCATCTTTCCTATTCCACTTCCACACCTCATTCATGCTTGCATCAACTGATTTCAAACTTTCAACCAATTTCATATACTGTCTTCAATTGATTTCATACATTCAATAACATATCTCCATCACGTTTCTTAGTTTAGTTTGAACTGTCCCCAAGCATTCTCACATCCCAATTAACTTCTTCAACTCGTTCATTCTTAGTGGTACTTATCGGGTTTGCACTCCTATTCTTACTGTCTTTTCTCTTGCACTGTCTTCATGACTTCAACATTTCCAATCCCTTTCCTCTACTGCCTCCCACTCTTTCCTCCTATCCTTCCTCTTTATCCTTACTGTCTTCTACTCACCCTCCTCATCATCTTTCCTGTCTTCCACGCTTCTTGCTCCCCCTTTTCTTCTTCATCCTTACTGTCACCTAGCCCCCTTCCTCTCTTTTTCCTCAACTTCGTTACTGTCTCCTAATCTCCCCCTTTCTCTAATCATCCTGCCTCGATCATCTGTCATACTGTCTCCAGCGCGCCCCATCCCCCTCATCCATACTGTTCTCTCTTCATCTTTACCCTTACTGTCTCGTATCTTCTCCTCCCCCTTCATCCTTACTGTCTTCAACATTTTCTCATCACTCCACTTATACTGTCTTTATAGCATAACCTTCCCTACATTCGGTCCTTATACTGTCTTCCCTCATGTCGTCACATCCATATACATGTACATGTATAATCCACAACCAACAAACAAACACACGGAGCCAGTCGACCTCAACGCCAAGCACGCAGGAATGCGCGACAGGTAGGTTGGGGGTGTAAAAAATTCACTTCCGCCTCCGTGCGGGCTCACGCACTCGCCTCTTCCGCCCTTATTATATGCGCGGGACTATTTTTTTCCTCTTTTTTTTCTCGTCTTTCCCACTTTGTGCGTTGTTGCGTTATTATCATAATGCGCCACAATAGACTGCCATCGATTGCCATTGTGTTTTTTCAGGCCCGTACATGGCCGTCCACAGGCGCCATTTTCCTAAAATGGCCACAGGTGCGGGAACGCCAAAAAAAAACCAACCGAAAAAAAACCTCATCGATGACGTCAACGCACACCCGTCTGTCCAATTTCCGTGCCAAATAAATATGGAGGGGGGGCGCCGCCATTTTATTCCCATAAAGATTCTCACTTTCTCTTCCACATGCAGGGGTGGATACGAGAGGTCAGCGAGAAGAGCGGTGCATGGCTGGGGCGAGCTTGACCCACGCCAAACTCACTCACTGAGTGACCCACTTCTCCTTTTTTGTTTGTTGTCGAATGTGCTTTTCGGGGGTGGTCTTTATCGGTGAACGAATGGGTGCGCCACGCAGCGGGAAGGGACGGAAGCCGAAGACGAATTGTAGATTGCCCTGCAAGCATGGAGGTCCAAAAATGAAAGAATGGAGCAAAAAACAGAAAGAATTGGGGATATTTGTGAGAAAAGAACGGTAGATAAAAGAACAAATTGGAAAAGAACGAAAGGGAAAGAATGAGAAAAGAGACGAAAGGAAAAAAATGCATGCATGGGGAAATAAGAACAAATTTGAAAGTTTGGAAACACCAATAGAACGCAATTAAAGAAAAGAAAGGTAAAAAGAGGATAAGAATTGACTGGTGAACGAAGAGTAAAGCAACGTTCTCACGAGTCAATTTTTGTCGACCAACTTTCTGTTGAAAGCGAGTTCAAACGTGAGAGCGCGCTTTCAACAGAGTTTAATCAAAGTTGATCAATGATGTGTTGAATCGAACAAAGTTGACCACCCTTCAACTTTTGATCTTTCAACAGCTTTCAACTTGCTCAAGTCGTTTCATTTAGATCACGTGAACAAACAAAATTTCATAATGGCACGCGCACAATTCGAATTTCCGCCAGAATCGTGTTCCATTTAAAGCGAATTTCGGAAAAAAAACAGCAAGTATAATTTTGCGTTATGCCACTTCAATTGTATATTGCATACATTTTTGTTGAAAAGTCTGAACACAAATTGAACAATTCTCGATCAATAATTGATGATCGACAATAGTTGACTCGTGAGTAGAGAGGAGCGTAGACAAAATATAAGGATTCAAAGAGAACAGAGAACCCAACAAGTATAGCCATGGTGTTGTCATCGCAAAATAACC
>JAQGAF010004746.1:0-13615 GCA_034687865.1 Kryphioiulus occultus
CCTCGGCCCCCCCATGGGCTCCTAACGTAACGTAACGTACGGTCGCGTGTGCTGCGAAAAACAATTGCGATTTTTGCCAACTACCGAAGCATGTTCCATTCAGGCGGGTCTACGCCATCTTGGAGCACCTCGCTCGGCCCCCTGGCTCCGCTATGCTGTAGTCCGGCCAGCTCCAGCCCCCACAGCAAAGGTAAATTTCCACCACGTTTGCCCCAACACCACTGTATGATTGTTGCCACTTTAGCGTCATTGGTGTCTTTATCACCTTTAGTGACTTTAGGGACTTTACGTACTTGGTACTTTAGGACACTTCCCTCTAGGCCTAAGCAGCTGGGCGCTGCTGGGGCACCTGCCCGCTAATTGGGGCCCCTTGAGTCTTTGACACCCTGTCCCTGTAGTCCTGGTAGTCGTCTTGGGCCCCAGCTGGATGGTGGCAGGGCCCTTGGCCCCACAGCCAGCTGGGCCTGGGACGTTGCTGAATGCTTACCTGTGCGGTTTGTGAGTAACTGAATCGTGAGTTACGTGATAATAGTGTTGCCATGTGTTGCTGGGATTGTTAATTGAGGGGTTGGGGCGGTTTGGGACCTTGGGGTCCATGGGGCCATGGGCGACAGGGCCCCCAAAATGACGACGTTGACTGGGGCCAGACCGCTGCGCAGCAAACATGGAGTTGAGTGACAAAACAGATTTTGGGTCACCAAATTTCGCAAGTGCAGAAAGGGGTTGATGTGCAAATTAAGGCCAAAGTGCGTGGACCAGCCGAAAATGGTCGCAAATGAGATGCGTAATTGAAATTGGACTCGAAAATCGATCGGACACGTTTTCGGCCTCGCGACGCATTCCAGCGAAGAAAGCAAAAATGGCTGGCTGACATATTTGCATGGCTGGCTTGAATAATGGGTCGTCTTCTCGCAGCGGGGTTTCGCCCTCGCCCCTGCCCTCGTCGGGGTCCCGAGGGACCAACGGGACCAAAGGGCACCGTACGGCACTGGGGCACAGCTGCCGTGGGCCCCTCTGGGGGGCCAGCACGCAAACGAAATCCTTCGTTTGACCTCCACTTATCGCCATTTCACGCGCCATGCTGGGGAATATGGCGCATTTTTATGATGGCGGAAATGGAGATTTTTTGCGACGATGAGGTGGGGTGCGCCAAATTAATTGACGATTAAGATGATCGCCCGTTAGCTAACCACGTTACCCCCCGACCTCGCTAATTGCCCGGATAATTTCGGGCCATAATCCCAGTCGTGGATTACGACTGTTCAGCCGATCATCTTTTTTGGTTCGTCGACACACTTTCCAAATGCCATTGGCTGATCGCAATTCGCGATGCAAAGCCACTTTGTGCTTGGTAACTGAGGATGCCGTCATGCCATAACTGCTTTCGCCATGAGCGTGAAATCAGAATCAGGCAGGCGCTGATATGGGGCAAAGGTCAGCTGGGGGTGGCAAGGTTGCGCGTTTATGGACGACCCTCGGTACCTCGTCTGCAGGGGACTAGGGACACTCGATTTTTGCGAACTCGGTTTTTTGTCGCGGGCTCTACGATCTTGCATATCAAACTCGTAATGCGTGTATGCTCAGTGAGGTAACATGTGCATTACCACATGCACTATAACGTTCCCATGTATGTTTTGTACCACGTTGGAACACTTGTTCGCCGGTGGGCTGAGGACGTTGGGCGTCCGAAATTGGAATTATGCAATTTGACAGTGGGACGCTCAAGTATTACAGGAACTCGGGGACATAAAGGGTCAGGGAATGTCAAAGAAAGTGAGATAGTTTGCATCAGCTGATTTCATTAGTCAGCATCTTTTGTAAAAGGGGACATCCACAAACTACTGTACGTCACCAATTTTGACCATTTTTGACCCCCGCCCGCTAAACTATATCGCCACCATATTTTAACCCCCACTTTAATATCACTCAAAATATAAAATAATTCAACTCTTTCCAATTTTAATTTTCACAGTTTTAAGGTTGATTTTCCCATGGCGATTCTACCCAATTATGAATATCTCTAATAGTTGGCAGATGACATGACTAAGCAGTGTTGTCATATGAAATTGTCCATCTAACATTAAAATTTGGTAGGTTTATAAGTAACATAAGCAACTTAGAATTCTTTCTTACCCACCCCGTTGTCGCCAATGGTAGAAATAGAGCCAACGTACCCCCTCCCCCTAAAATGGCTACGTAGTTTGTAAACAGCCAAATGTCAGGGAAATGACTAAAAAGTTGTCAGGCGATGTCAGAGAAATCGAATTGAAAATTTGAGTGGGAACCCTGTGTTATGCCATCGCATAATCATGATTTTCAGGCCTCCTACCAAGTGGTGACATAATCAATAATCACTGGCCGAAAAAAATTCCAATTGATCGACAATTTTTTATCTCAATTTGGCAAAAAAAAATGGTGGATTTTAGCCACGCAAAAGCGCATTTTCAAACGAGCTGATTTGCCAAACTGGATGACAATTGATAAATTATGGTTTCGTGATCCCCTTCCCATTCGCCCCTTTTTTCCATCATCACGTGTCACCATTTTGACAGCCCCTCCCCCGTAAAATTATTACGCAATACTTGAACGCCCCCTCGGCACGAAAGGCGCCACGTGACACGTAGGGAGCAGCAAGTCACGTTGATGGAGACGAAGGGTTGGCGTCTCGCCGTTTATGGACGGCCCCCGCGGCCATTTTTTTTCCTCAGCTCAAAAAGCACCGATGTTTCGTCGCATTTGCCAAATTTGCTAATCCGATCTCTGGCGAATTTGATGGACGGGAGGTGCGAGATTAAATAATGGCAACCAGAGAGAAAGCAGACCTCCTTCTCGAGAAGGTGTTATTTTTTTTTTCCCCTTATCGAGAAAGTCTTCCATTCCACATTCCAGTCTATTAAGCGCAGTTTTTGTTTATTGTCTAGCGGGTGCCATGTTTTCCGATGCTTAGCGTTTTGTTTTGCCAGTGGACTAGCTTCTTCTTTGCGGGCTCTGCCACAGCTGTTTCCGCCCTGGCGCGACTAATTAATAGCGGGGAGCAGGGAGGTGCTGCCCCCGCGAGGGCAAGGCCGCACGCCGGCGACACGCCTCTCGCACCGGACACCCAACGCTGATCTTTACCGCTTTTAACGATTTTCGGGGATGCGACGACGAGACGCAGCTCTCGTCAATATTTTAACGCCCCACGGATCGGCTAGAATCGGTGCCAGAAATAGCCTCCGAGCGGCAGACGCACGTGGTGGCGGGTCACGTTTTGGAACCGTTGTTCGATGGGCCTTGACCCGAACTGAGGCTGGGGAGAGGGTACGGGGTTCGCCTATTAAGGCCAGGTGCCGGTCTGCGGAAGGTTGCTACTAGCTTCTTGCGTTGTTGTCGACACGTGGCTTGGGGATGGTTACATTGTTATAACTTGTCGATCACGCAATTCTAAGGTGACCCAAAAGATTTCCACGTCTGAAATGCCGACACCACACGATCAGCACCACTGTCGTTATCCTGATGCTGACAGTACAGCGCTCCCACTTTCTGCAACGTTAGGGAATTTAGGGAAATCGTGAAAATGTCAGGGAATGACAGGGAAATCGTGAAATTGTCAGGGAATGACAGGAAAATCGTGAAATTGTCAGGGAATGACAGGGAAAATCGTGAAATTGTCAGGGAATGACAGGGAAAATCGTGAAATTGTCAGGGAATGACAGGGAAATCGTGAAATTGTCAGGGAATGACAGGGAAATCGTGAAATTGTCAGGGAATGACAGGGAAATCGTGAAAATGTCAGGGAATGACAGGGAAATCGTGAAAATGTCAGGGAATGACAGGGAAATAGTGAAAATGTCAGGGAATGACAGGGAAATCGTGAAAATGTCAGGGAATGGCAGGGAAATCTTGAAAACGTCAGGGAATTGAGATAATTTGCATCAGCTAATAGATTAGTTATCTTTTATACGAAATTCGAGGTTAAATCCATTATTTTTCTTTTTTTTTTTTTTTTAAAAAAAACATGTAAAATGTCAAGTAAATGACTGAAAAGTTGTCAAGGAATGTCAGTGAAATCGACTTGAGAATTTATAATGGGAACCCTGCAGTTGTTTAGTTGTCACTTTGGAAACATACTGCTGTGGTGCTGCGCAAAATTATCACTCATCATCACTTAACCTCAAACATTTGTAAATCTGATCATGGACACACGTTATATGGTCAACTTTTCGTCGTAATTTAATTGCCTGAACCACATGAGGATTTATGGAGTGAAAACATGTTATGTGATCACCCGGATTAATACTACATTTAACGTGCAGCAAAAGTAATGAATGAAAAATCGATAATTAACATCTTTAAGCACTGTATAACCCCATCCATGCTCTGATGACCTCGTCGAGCCTATTGAGCATTGAATAAACCAGGTTGTAGTCATGCAAAATTAGAGGTTTGCGATAATTTTGCACAGCAATTAACATGTAAGGTATTAGAAACAATAGTGCTAAACATTGTTAAGAACCCATTTTCATGATTTAAAACTGTTGCTTTGAATATCATTTCACTCACTGAGGCGAGTGATGGGGTCTGAATGAAGTGTAACAAAATGGCGTTTATTAAGTTAAATAGTTTTATGTGGCATTTTGTTACGTGCTGCAGTCAACAAGAATGCAGGTAAATAATATTATGGATGCATTGGAAATATCCTCAATAACTATGCCAACGAGTGCGGTAATGGTGCGGAAACGCAGGTTTCCTGTCAAAAAATAGTTTTCTTTTTTGGGGAAAGGATTGTGGGTAAAAGTCTTCTTGCTTGCTTAGAACTACGAAAGTTGACCCAATTTCGACTCGCTGATAACCCTTTGAATGTCTCATAGACTGGCGGCATTTGATGTCGCCCAAAGCTGCCATAAGATTTTGTATCACGCAAAACAGTATTATCAGTATATCCTAAAGTAGACTAGCCTAAAGTTGGGCTAACATTTTATCCAGCTCGTTGCTTTTATAAAAAAAAACATTTCTGTTTGCTGGCAAACCTGCGTTTGAATAGCGCTGTAGCACTGGCATTGTTATTGCAGATGTTCTGAACGTTACCCATTATGTAATTAGTGTTTCCGTATCCCTACCTGTTGGTAGCTGCAGGTGACAACGTGCAACATGCATCGGCAAATGAGACTAGCGCCATTTTGTCGCCTTTCATTCGTTGTCGTGGATGATTTTTGTGCCACGCTGTATTGTCTTAGCTTGCATGCCATTCGATTTATATCACTTCAGGCTTGAAATCAATTTAATTACAATGAAACATGGATTATCCAGCACTCGTTTAACCGTCAGTCTCGGTTAACCATCAGCGTGTCAAGATTTAAGGAAGTCATCAAAAACTAAAAAGGAAAAAAGTATTTTCACACACAAAACCGACATTTTATGACATGCACTCGTACAAAGCAGTTACATTACCACAAATGTCTGAGAAAATTTTAAAACAGCAGAAACTGATAAGAATTTAAAAAACAGACAAAAACTGCAGAATTAAACATGTTAACACGTATAAATTCCGTTATCCGTCTGTTCGAATACCCGCCAAACTCACTGTCCCAACCCTCAGTGGATAATCGAAATTTCACTGTTTCTCAAAAGTTGGTGTCAGTCTGGAACAGTCTACATCACCGTCTACTTTTGTGATTTTTCGCGGTTATTGAGCATCGATTTTTGCCTTAATATCTGCATTTCACAGTCGGACGGCCTTTATGACCGGCCCCCGTGGTCAAATTGTATCCGCAAAAGTCGTTCGCATCTCTACGTACAATCATAGCGTATTTAGAGGGATGCTATGGTACAATGTATGCGTCAACAGACCTAAATAGGCTTTGGCTGCCAGACATGCACGCTACGACCTTCCGATACATGTGCGTTAAATTGGGTAACTCGGGACATGGCCGCGATTTGGCACGTCGTTAATTGAAAAATGAAAATGGCGGATTCGTAGATTTGCGAATTCGTCGAGTTATCCTCCAGGGCCCACGTCTCGGCGCCTTGATTTATTGATATCCGCGGCCTCCATTTTACGCGAGATGCGGCATTGGTTTTTCTCGAAATCGAGACCTCGATGGGTTCACCAAATGTAAAATACATGTACATGTACGCGTATGCAGTGCTGAGTGATTATTCCAGCGTCCATATTTTCCTGCACGCTACGGTATAGCTAGCCTCCAGCTGGCTCGGTGCAAATCCTTTATTGCCACCTGTACGAGTAAGTCGATCAATGGAGAAGCTGCTACCCCCTTTAAAAGTACAGGATGCACATGAAGGCGCAGATAAGAACGTTCTTTAAAACGTACAGAAAAACATTTTTCGTCAGGAAAAACTTGTGCTGTTTCTGGAAAACGACTCGTGTTCCGCAGGTTGTTGTGACTTGTTCCTGTTTTGTTGATGTACGTGTTTGACGAGGAGCGTTCAAGTATTACGTCGTCACAAAACGTGCAGGGTTCCCACTTTCTGGAAAGTCAGGGAATCGCAAGATGTCAAAATGTCTGGGTAATTGAGATGGTTTGCGTCAGCTAATTGATTTGTCATAATCTTTTATACAAATTTGGAATAAAATCAATAATTTTTCTCATTTTTTTTATTATAATATGATTGATTAATTTTAGCTCTTAAAATCTTAAAACTTATAATGCAGCTAATAATATAGAGGGGGGGGGTCAATTTTAACCCAAATTTTATAAAACTGCAATAATGGCACCTCCTCCGTCAATATTTGTCAACATTTGGCTAACGCCCCCAGCTGATGACATAATTCTTGAACGTCCCCTGTTCAGAAAGTACACTATATAATTACACTGGATGCAGGTTTAATGCCATATTTGGAAATTTGTTTGCAAAACTGGATCACAAATGATGGATTTTTACCCACATTTTATAAAGAAAATTAAACACACATTTTTATAAACAAAAATTTAAAAATACAGTAACGATTCAGCATTTGGTTTACCCCCGCCCCTGTCATTATACCTGTTCATTTGGCCATCCTTCCCCTGATATCATGATGACTTGATGCCTGATCGTTCCATTCGAGGTTCCACAGCTTCAAAGCTTTTCTTAAATTTTCCAATTAAATTCCTTACGCTTTGAAAATGTCTAGAAATGATACTTAGTTTTTATTTGTTGTATTTTAATTGACGGGGCATTCTGCGCAAGCGCTAAGGAAATTCTGCTTGGGGAAGCCAAGTTTCACACACACACATTAATTTAGGCGGATTTCGTTCGTACATGTACATAAAGCCCGTGTTGTTACATCGCGGTTATTGGGTAAATTCCCCTTCTGCTTCTGAGACAAGTTTTGTCTTCCCTTTTCAACTTTTCAATTGGAAACTTCCTCCTGTCTTGCGGGGCTAAAAACAACGCGTGTCATTGGCATGGGAACGATATTTCAAGGACTTCGGAAAACAGCCTTGAATATTCATAGGCGTCCTTTCGTTATCAATACTATGTGATACTATGTATACATGTAGGTAGTCCAAACGCAGGAATGATAGCGCGCACCCTGTAATCGGCGAAGCTTAAATTGCAATCAGGTGTCCATCCGACACCCTGGAGTGGACACCCTGTAGCGTCATTTGTTTTCGAATAAATTCGGCGACACCAAAACACTTTCCAAGATCTTTTGGATTTCTTAGGAGTGGCAACTTTCGCCTCTCGGAGCGACCCTTTTATGGTCAGGTGGACTCCCATGCAAACCGCTTTCGGTTAACACGAGACACTGTTGAAATTTGGTTGAAAAATCTCTTTGTTCGTCCATTTTTCTTGCCAGTTAGACGGGTCTGCTGTCATTTTATTTCTAAAAAATGAGAATGATATCGAAGCTGGATTCGATAATCGACGATCGAACGAGCTTAAATTCACCGATAACGGCCGAACGGGTTGTCCCAAACCGGTTCTTAATGGACGGTTATACTAATCTGTGAATGTGATGGATTTGAGCCCCTCGCGACACTGGTTGCAAAAATCGGGGTTTGCGAAAGAAGTTGTTTGGGTGCTGACCGTCTGGGTCACGAAAGGCTCCCCCCTTGCTGTCAATGCGGACAATTTGCATAAAAAGCTTTTTAAAAGTGAGTAAATGTCGACTACAGCTGCCAGCGCTTGCTGACGAGCCCACTCGAAATTGTCGGAAATTATTGCAGCGCTGGGTGTACAGGGTGTTTCGAAATGCGTACGTTGGTCATCGTCCACATGATACGGTATCCGTATTTGCTCGTTGGTACTGCCACTACTGTCAGGTCCAATGCTCGAATGAGGTCTGTCTGGACGAATGTAGCAGGTTATGGTACAAGGTGGGTGGCCGTCTGAAAATCTGGAGAAGTCGGGGAAATTGACATGACTTGGGAAAGTTAGGGAAATTTGAGTAATAGCGTGTAATCTGTTTTTTCGGCACGACGATTTTTAGTAAGTGTATCTGGGCCTAGTTCTATAGCCTCTTGGAAATCAATGCTCGCGCAAATTTGAAAAGGTACAAATACAGTATCTCCGCGGTAAGTCTGTCTGTTGATGACACCATGGATTTATGAAAGTGAATGTCTGCTGTGAATATGTGTTGGGTACTTAAGACAGTGAGAAAAAGATTAATGTGGGATAGGTACAGTATATAATGTACATTCAGATACATGTAGGACAGGTGTCATATTTGCACATACAGTAGGCGTACTGTACCGGACAACTAGGGCTGAAATATACTAGTAGGCTAGTTAGTGCACATTATTACGACCTACCGGTAGGTCTAATCTTTTGTCTTGCCAATGTTTAATTTACACTCTGGAAATTTTGGCCAAAAGTGTCCTGAAAACCTGAAAACTAAGGGAACTATGCTTCCGAGATTCCATCAGACTCCCTGAATTTAAAATGCGTTTTATTAACAATGTTATTGGTAATGCTGTTTTATTAACGTTGCATCAGAAGATTGACATTTTCATTTCACTGTTTACTCAATTTGAAGTACAATTTGACTTATCGTTTTGGGAATCCAGCCTTTCGTCACTTTGAATTGTTTTAAATTTTGAACACCAATGTTTTTGGAAACACATTTTCAAACAGGAATTAAATTGAAGTGTTGATTGACGATACATGTACTGTACCTGTGGATTAAACGTTCGAACTACACGTATGAACAGGGAAAGAAAATCCGAAAATCAGACGACTTTGCCTCAGGTGGGTGTTTTAGGACATCGATTTGCTAGATTCAGAACGTTGGCTACCTTTCCATCTCAAGTAGTTTCCGAGGTTTCCAAGGCGTTCGAACGAGGCTAACTCTCGAAGACCAAGGCATCGACGCATCGATGCATTATTTAACGAATGCAAGAAAAAATAACTTTGATAAGAAAAAGCGTTTCCCGAAACAAGCGCGTTCTCGCGAATACCGTAATTATTTTTATTGAATATGTGACGGGTGCATTTCTTCAGGTTGAACACGTTGCCTTGGCAGCTCCAACCTATCACGCTATCGTTTTATAATCTTTTCATTGGTTCTTATGTGCTAATATACAACGAAATTAAAATAGGCGCACGTGGGTTGCAGTTTAATTACGTTTCAACCTTATTCCCTTTTGGCGAGGGATGGATTTCAATTTTGTTTCACTTTGTCTCTGTTACTGTAATATTGCTTTTTGTCTCTCTGTGCCATTTTCGCTCACGGCATTTTTCGAGCCAAATTAATGCTACAGTAATGGCAGAGCCTTAAACTTGGCTGACGTCATCGGAGCCTGCGATGAGCGATTTTTGCGTTCAAATATGGCCTAGTTCTCCCTACGTTTTTTCGTCATTGGCTGCTGCGACCTTGGCGAAATAATTTTGAATTAGTAATGCCTAATTTTTATTAATACACGAAGTGTCTTTGACTTTTATTCGCCATTTGGCCTTCAGTATGTTTTCGGCGATATTTACGGAGACCCTTTCTGGTCAATTCGTGGCACTAATTTCTGGCGTTGGCAATGGTAAATCTGACGAACTGTCTGACATACTCACGCCTATGCATCAGTTGCGGATCTGCGGAGAAAGTGGACAAAGCGGCCATTTTTTTTCCAGACGAAACTGCCCGCTAATTGTCGTGTGCAGGGGCGCATTCAATAAAACGTGACAAATATGCCGCTGCATCTTATTTGCCATATCGCGTAACACGGGGCATTGAAAATGTCTGGAAAATGGCTAAATATAGATGTTTTGAACGGCGATGAAAACGGGATTTCGCTGCTTTTGTTGATGTCGGCATTTAATTCGTGTTTTTCAAGAGCCTTCCGTGTCTTCTCGAACTGACATGGATGCTCTGGAAATCGAAGAAGAATAAGATGTCACAAAAACTTGAGTTTTTCGCATAAAACCCATCGTAATTAATGCGGTTTTAAGGGGCCATCATCACGTACGTTTCGAATATTTGTTTCGAAAAGTGGACCTATTTTGTCGGCGTTAGCCAGCGGTATCGAATGCATTTTTTTCAAGTTTACGATTGCCCATAAACACTGGAAGGGAGCGACATACATCCATAATCTTTTAATTTTTAATACAGTCAATTGCTACGCGAAATTAACAGGGTTCTCACAGGACCTGGGAAACGTGAAAAACCTGGAAAAGTCAGGGGATTTCCTTGCTTTGAATTACAATTTCAGTGCAGAATGTATAACATACATGTACATCATAGCGTGCCTACATGTACATTGTAGCAGTATGGGTTACCCGATGTACATGTACATGTACATGTATGTACCCCGCTGTCAGTTCTTAGTTCTCCGAATTAAAATCCAAAAAGGACATTTCTAGTGCTTTTGTGATTGATTGATGTTGATTTTGTGTGACTTCATTGATTATACAAATTCAAAATTATTATTTTCATCCATGGTATGTTGATTATAAGGCAGGGCTGGTTCTTTTTACTCGGGGAAATATTTCATCTGGGAATATTAGACAGAGAAATTTCGTACGAAATGTTACCTTTTGACGTCATTTCCCGTGCCAAAAATGTGTTTTCGGAGAAATGTTAAGAAATCTGGGACTTTCTGGACGACCCTCCGGCCACCCTCGTCCCGAGTGGAACAAGAACGTCACCACAATCCCAGATTGATTTGGCGTTCCCAGTCTCGTCCCACAACGCTTAATTTAATGGCGTTTCACGAGGTGCGCGTCTACCGCGACTTTAATTACTGGCAACATGGTCGAGCAGTTCCACTCGAAATGCGGAGTAAATCACCTTTTCCCTAATTAAGAATGCGCGACGGGCGCCATGTTTGTTGATCTAGAAAGACGGCCTGGACAGGCCACCAAAAACGACGGTTTTTTTCTCTCCTTTTTTTTCGGTCACCTTTTATTGTTAAATGCGGATTCGCTCTCTCTTGTTCACTTCAGGTGTTCATTTCCATTCCCCGCGCTCATAATAAATCCGGCGGGGTAACATTGATATAGACATAGGGAGACATCGATAACCTCCAATACAGGACACGCTCTTTTCTTCGCTTCCTTCACTTTTCTCCTTTATGAGCCGCTTATAATCGAGGGGTTTCTCGAGCATCTTCTACTGCGCCACCCGTATTTGCATTTCTTGACGAGCCCGTCTGAGGGTACCGTCCGACGTGATTTACGCAAAAATTGACTGACTGGTCAAGTCAATAAATGAGGCTTTTTTGGAGGGGATTGGAGGGGGAGGGGAGGGGGTGCTCGGCCAGGAAACGCGATCAATGAAAACAAAAATCAAATTGAATTAAACGCGACCTTATCTGCCGATACGCCCCAGTAAACGATGATTTAAGCAGGAAAATGCCTTTCTACGATGGTGATGGAAATGCTGATTTGCAGCGGTAATAGGCGCCATTTAATAACGCGATTACGCCATTTTGTTGGAGGAATCTCGCGCGTTTCAGGGTGGTGTTCTGGATCGGAACGTTCAAATATTATGGCAACTCAAAATGTGATTATGAGAAGCCCATCCCTAAATGGTGACAGTTCCACCAGACCTGGAAAATCTGAAGAAGTCAGGGAAATTCAACGAATCAATAACTCATTTTGCATAGCACAAAATTCTGCGAAAGACATTTTTAAAAACTAATCTAAATTTGCTGTTTCCTCTTAAAAATTTGTGTTTTATCTCCCGATTACATGTATATACTTATCAGGGTGTCTACCGGTCACGGAAGTCATGGAAAAGTCATGAAATGAGATGCAGGTCTTGGAAGTCATGAAATTTACATCAGGGCCATGGAAAATCCGTGAGATTTGCAACAGGGTCGTGGAAAAGCCATGACATTTACATCAGGGCCATGGACTTTTTGTGTTTTCATTGATCCATAAAATAAAAATGTGGGTTTAAATTCTTCATTTGTCACCTATTGCCACAAAAAATGTCGCCTACTGCGTGTTTTTGGCCAATAATCATGTCGACACAGTGGTAGAATGGTAGAACTTGAACGGCTCCACTTTCTAAGCATATGGAACATGTTTTGAAGTCATGAAAAATCATGGAATTTGCAATACAGTATAACAAACAATACATATGGCATTCCTTACATTGGCTTGTCATGGGTGGTCAGGAAAATGTTTTAAAACCTTTACATGTCTGGCAAGTTGAAAATGTCATTTCTAGGGGAACCCCGCACGAATTTCGTATAGAGCGAAATTTGTAGGAAATTTAAATTGAAAATAAGGAGGTTTAGTCGCACAAAGCACAGTTTAAAAAACGACACTGCAATACTGGATGACAAATGATGAATTTTAACCCAATTCTATCTTTACAAACATTGATGACGCAGCATTTGATTGGCCTTCCCCTCCGTTCATTTATGTCCTCATTTGAGGGGGGGGGTCACCCAAATGCTGACGGAATTAATGAGGGGGAGAAGGGTAGACAAATCATCCCCAAAACGTCACTGCTGTTTATTATAAAACTGGGTTAAAATCCATCCTTACAATTGTGATAAAGTTTTGAAAAAAAAATTCGCCCACATCGTTTTTTGTAACTATTTTTCATATCATTCGTTTCATTATCATTTCTGATCTAGTTTTCATAAAAGTTCACCCAATTCGAACATTTGAAACTGTTTTTGCCAAAGATTGTCGGCATTTTGAGTTGTATATAGGAGGTGGTGGTATGCAAATGATGACAAATGCCGACAAATTCTGAAAACTATGAATTAGTGATGACATACTTTTTGAACGTTCCAGCTACCCCCAATGTAGCCTACATGTACATGGACTTGAACCCAAGTTGAACAGCCCCTAGAATCTTTACGGAGTCCGAAATCCATTTTGAGGATCACGGAACGTCTTTGAGTAAATTAGTAATTTAGTTCATAATAACGTTTCGCTTAACATGTACATGTACATGTTTTCCTGTGAAAATTAAAACTGAACTGTTTAATGGCGGCCTGATGCAAATTGTTCTGTTCTTCTCAATTCCAATTGCTATTCCTAAGAGTTAATTAATGTCCATCTCTCTTCACTCTCATTTTCATGGTAATAATTCGATTGCCAGTGTGTGGCGTTGCTGCGATCGACTGGCCAATGGCACTCAACTCTTTACTGTCTGGTGAAGGCAGTAGTAAGTCACGCCTATACTGCGAGTAGCGGTCAATTTGCCTGGTGGGTTCCACCAGGCGGCGCCACGCGCGCA
>JAQGAF010004747.1:0-13613 GCA_034687865.1 Kryphioiulus occultus
ATAGCCTTAAGCTTCAAGAAATTCAATTTGAAAATGATGTCTTGGTGGTACACACCGAATCTTAATTTGGGTTGATGGACTACACCCCCCTACCACATGGTATTAAGTTACTGACAGTAGGGTTCTGAGTTCAATTGAATTGAATTGAAAATATTCCAGTAGAATTTTGCAGAATTCTGCATGCAAAAGATGTAAGAGCAATTTCTGCAGAATTATGCAGAAACTCAACATTTTTTCTTTGAATGGTTTTTCTTGTAGTAACTGCACTACAAGAATTCTTTTGCCGAAATAAAGCCTCAGAAATGATGCAGAAAATCCACAAATACATATAATTGCAGAAATCATTCTATACAAATTGGCTTGAAAAAAATAATACAGAAATAAAAGGGAAATAATGGATGAAACCAGCAGAAATTTGCATTTCACCACACAGATGTCTCTATGGGTATGTCTCACATGACATTACGCAAAACAGGGCTAGGCGGACCTCAGCAAGCACAATTTACTGTGACGGTTACAAAACGGTTGCTATAACTTTAGTGCGATTTCAATTAATGACTTCTGTGGGACTTCAAGAACTTCAGTGGAATTTTATTGGGACTTTAATTACTTCTGAGTGAGTTCAAAGACTTCAAAGACTTCAGAAGGACTTCAAAGACGCCAACCAACATGTACACCAGACTTTACAAGTTGCCAACCCCTTGACTGCACTGCATACTGCAACCAACTAAATCCAAAGATTATAACAAACTCATGACATCTACTAGCTGCTCCAATATATCATCAGATTAAATTAAGAAAAGTTGACGAATAACACCAAGTAAAAGCAGTAACCTATTTTACTGGAATTCCAATTGTGTCAACAGTCATATACTGCAATGCTGACATGACAACACTTATCTACCAGACGTCGAAACAGTTAGCGAACACTACACACACGTACAGTTCTGCATACTGCGACCAACTGAATCCAAAGAATATACCAATTGATTGGTGTCAATTTAATTGGTTTCTCAACTAAGATGCATGTTTTATAATCGTTAAAATCAAAATCATTTTCATTAGTCAGCTCTGTTTGACTTATCAGATGTATTTCCACAGTAATAAATTTGTGTTTGCAATGTACATTTCAAGGCTATTTCAAGGCTTCAGTTTTGATAATCACAGATGGTAACTGACGCAAACCGCATTAGTACGCCAGGAACTCATAATCAATTAAATAATACAGTACGTTGAAAAGTCTGAGTTATGTGCCGTGGAACATTTGGCACCTGTATGGCTACGCCAAACAGTCGATGCATGCCAGATCCACTTTGTCAACAGGGTGAAAATAGAGCAGTTGACTGTTGTCGCCATGAAGCTTGCATTTAGGTTAGCATTTTGGATACTGTTATTGAAAAGGATAGCCATGGTGCCAGTTAGTTACAACTGTGCCCCAGTTGTCCGAGTGGAGCAAGGATTGGTCAGAGGAACGTGCATGGCCACGGTCCAGGGTGACCTCATATATGCATTCAAAGGAATTCCTTATGGCAAACCACCAGTTGGACAACTTCGATTTCAGGTAATGGAAATGTTGAGATTTTGCAATTATCGAATTGCTACAACCTTTTTTTGGGAGCCTCAAAGGGCACGTAACGTGATTTTTGGCACAGGCTCCACAACCGGCTGAACCTTGGAAAGGCGTTTATGACGCCATGAATGACTCCTCCAAAATATGCCCGCAGATCTTCCAAGGAGGCAACATTAAGTACACGGGGGATGAAGACTGCTTGAGACTCTACGTCTATTCACATCCGGTAAGCAATCCCTTATACAAATTGAAAGGTATTTTAAAGTAGTTAGTAGGTAGGTTTCCGTTTTTCTTGTATTTTTTTGCTACCAGAAACGTGTTTCAACAGGTAGCAAATAAGTCTGATCTGGGCAAAATACAGCTGTATGCATATTATAGGTTACAGAGTGTACAGCATTTTGGAAACCTTGGAAAGAAAGGGCCATCGACTGTATACATACTGTACATGTATAAGCTTATATCACCATACAGTAATTTAGCTTTACAAAGTCATTTGCAGAAGCTAAAAAATCATCTGTGCAGGGTGATCTGTTTATTCAGTGTCCAACGAAATAAAATTATATCTTTAATACGGTAAGAGATACAATGGTAGTTCTTGAAGGTAACTTTTAGAGTCGGCCACGGGCTATCCGGAAATCATATTTCCCGTGACCTTGAATGTCCCGTTCAAGGTCATCCATGTGCCCGTTCCGTGTTTTTTTGCAAATGCCAGAAACCGCTGCAGACAGGATCCTAGTGTGAATCAGAAAGTTGTACAGCGATGCCTAATTAGTCTAATTTGGTTTCAACATTTTCTGAACGAGTCACAGCGAGCTAGAATTTCACTAGGGTTTAATTCGTTGAGCACCGACTAAACAGAACACCCTGTATAGTAGAACCTCAGTAACTTGACCACCCAAGGGACTGTCGCAAACTGGTCAACATAAGGCACGAGGCTTGTACTGACGTATGGTTTTAATTCCGCGAACTGCAACTACTGCATGCACTTACATTTTACAGTACTCATTTATCATTCATGAATAATCTTATTAAAATGATCACAACACAGTACCAGTATTGCTATAATGAGCTGCATATCTTCAGTTGTGTACAGTATGTATTGCAAACAAGCAATAAATTTAATTCCATGACTTTACATGTTGAGATCGTGCTGGTCAACATACAGAGTAAATTACTATTGTGAGTCGTAATTCAAGTGGTCAACATACAACATAAGAGGTTCAGGTGGTCAACGTTTAGAGGTCACATTCCATTGAGTTAATATGGTAACCGTCCGATCAGTTAAAATATGGTCAACATAGAGAGGTGGTCAACTTTGGAGATTCTATTATACATGTATTACTGAGTTTGGAATCAATTTTTATAACCCCTTCACCAAGATGATGACGTAATTCATTAGTGTCCCTAAGTGTCATACATGTGGGTGGATTAATGACTAATGACTGCACTAATGACTGGCATCCGTTTTACCTTGGCCGGATGTTTGTTTTTCTGTAGTTTGCGAACAAAATTATCCGTTTCTTATCATGCCAAAATTACTTTGGACGTACTATATTGTCTTGTTCCAAATGTGCACGAAACTATTTAGCTGCCCCTAACCGTCAGGCAATAATTACTGGACATAATGTAAATGTACAGTCGAACTCGATTATAACGATCACGGTTATAACGAGCAAATTGCCATAGCTGATTTGGTTTACGCAGATTCCCATAGAATCCTTCACGGTTGTAACGAGCACACTTCTCGGATATAACGAGCAAATTTAAACTCGAAACTTGATATCTGCATGTATATGGACTGAGAACCCAAAGGATAACTTAAGTTTTGGTATCGTGGATAGTGTATTTTCGAAAATTTGCTTGTTATAACCGTGAAGAATTCTATGGAAATCAGCGTAAACCAAATCCGCTATGGCAATTTACACGTTATAACCGAGCTCTGGTTATAACCGTGACTGTTATAATCGAGTTCGACTGTACATGTACATTATGTCCTGGCAGTGATTGCCTGACGGTTAGGGGCAGATAAATAAAGTTTCGTGCACATTTGGAACAAGACAGTAGACAGTTAGAGAAATTTCGTACGAAATCCGATTTCATACTAAATGTAACGTTTTGACGTCATTTCCTGGGCCAAAAATGTGTTTTCGGCGAAATGGTATGAAAATACACATTTCGTACGAAATCATGGCATAGATTTCGTAGCCTAGCTCACTCACACGAAAGAAAACTTTGTGATCACGGCAATGGGGACTTTCGTAAAAGAAATCCCTATTGACAGTTATTCCTTGCCAGTAGTGACTAATAGGGATATAGCAGAACTATATATGGTCACACATTTTCGTACGAAATTTCTCTACCTGTTTATTATAAAGTACGAAATTTCTCTACCTGTTTATTATAGAGTACATGTACGCCTAAGTAATTTTGGCGTGATAATAATTTTTGCAATTTTTCCAACTTCAAAGGTTTCAAGATACAATAGGTCACTGCCGGTGCTGGTCTACATTCATGGTGGTGCAGGATTGAGGGGTTCAGCAGTCTCTACAAATATTAAACCACAGAGGCTGATGTCCTACAGAACCTTGCCAATTGTATTAGTAGCCATACAATATCGTCTGTCAATCCTAGGTAAGTCACTTAACCAATAAAATACATGTATGTCATGTGCTTTCATTCTACCAGCACTAAAAATGGTTCGAAATGAACAGGACTCCTAAGTACTGGTGATGATGCAGCGCCAGGCAACTTTGGATTTCTGGACGAAATCCTTGCTCTCCAATGGATAAAGAAAAATATTGGTCAATTTGGAGGCGATCCCAACAAGGTGACGGTAGGGGGCGCTAGCGCTGGTGGAATAGCCGCATTATCACTTCTTGTTTCTCCAGCGGCTGCTGGCAAGTATTCATCCAATTACAGTTGCCTTTTCCTGCACTATAATGAGTCTAGTGTGGTTCATTCATGTACATGTACATCATCCCCGTCCCAATTATTCGGAATAATCAAAAACCTAAATGAAAACTATTATTTTTTTTTCTTCACAAATTTCGATTACGGCGCAAGTTTTCGAATGAAGAACTTAATACTGAATACTGTATGTATTACAAAAAAAAATTAGCACAATTTGGTTTCGTTTTCCAAACAATATCGCCTAAGGCGAGCTTGTCATTACTAACATTTCTAGGAATTCTTACAAACAATTAAGTTAACATTCATTTTGGGTGCCTTTTTTTTCAAGTTTTCCCTTCGTTGTTAACATTTATAAAAATTGAATACAGGAAATGCAACCATTTCTGACGTGTTTTTCAAAAAGTTTCCCCTCATATGGGTTTTAACTATAATTCATCATTTTCATTTAGTTTTCAACAGAATTTAGCAGCAGTTATCAATATTTTAGTCGAAATCTTAACTGATATGTTCTCCTTAATATATTATTGTGATGACTTTTTCAAGAAAAAATATCCCTAAATATTCCCATCGGTATTATGATTTATGGCAAACACTAATAGAAACACAGCTAAAAAGTATCCCACTATATATTTTGGGTAACTTTTCAGTAATCACAGGAATAACATGACTAATACAATTTTCAATTCAATCTCGAGGAATAAATAACAATTTTTGTGAAATAGAGTTTATAAAGGTTTGCCTACCGCGTTCCTCTTATTTGCCAATGTGTAAAAAATTACTTGACGGCATCAAGATCGTCGATATCTCGTAGGGAGACACAAAAATTTAAAGTAATGAAATTTAGGACTCTTTGGAGAAACAATAGGTATTATTTTAGGATTGTTTCAAACATTTTCAAACAAATTTTGGAATGCAGTATTTCAATCTTTATGCATCTTTTACGTTACATTAAAAATTTTAAAAGAAGAAAAGTGGTGTCAAACCACAACTGCTCCAAGATGTTGGCAGTGTCACAATGTACAGGGTGTTTTCGGACATTTAGGGCAATTTCTTTTTTAACACTTTTTAGGACTTGTTTGCCACCCTGTCTCGACAAAGTAAAAAAAAATCGAATTTGTGTCCCACAATCTTTAAAAATAACTTCCTCTGTACGATTAGCCCCCGCCCTCAAATAAAAATGTAATTAAAGAAGTCAAACCTCTCCAAAAAAATTTAAAATACATAAAAAACAATCATGACCTGCCACTGGAGGGGTACACTTTAACAGAACATTTTATAGCAAACTATATCACTTAAATTTCAAGTACATTGAAAGTAATGCTCAGATTGAATGCATTTCATAGGTCTATTCCGAGCAGTTGCATCATTCAGTGGATCAGTTGAAGTTGAACTTATTATGCAAAACTATCCACAAGCAATGGCCAAAAAATTTGGGACACTTGTGAGGTGCAACTCTGACAACACAACCGAGTTGGTGGAATGCCTTCGTGAGAAGACGGCAGAGGAACTAACAACAGCTTCTCATATCCTTATGGTGAGTACATGTAGTTCTAATCTGTTGTTAAGTGACTGCCAAAATTAAAGTCATCTAAATATGGTTAATTTTAAGACATGTAAGTGCAGGGTTCATACCATAAATTGTAACTCAATTTCCCTGACTTTCCCTGACCAAATCTGATTAATTGTCCTGACTTATCAAATGAAAAATGTTAAAAGTAAAATTAACTTTTAACAATTAACTACCTGTATATGTTTGTATTTTTCTGTGCAAACTTTAACACTTCTTGGTCAATTGTCTCTGCTTCCAGATGACGCCGGTCCTATTATTTTTTATTTATCCTAACCACACCTAATTTAAACTGTCTTAACTTAAACTTATTGTTTTATCTTCCAATTAAGCTGACAACGGGCAATGCTTTCCCTTTGGGTTTGGTGGTGGAAAAAGCAGAAACAGCCAAATTCTTGAATGAAACTCCTAAAAAGCTTTTATCGGAAGGAAGGTTTTCCAAAGTACCGGTCATGCTGGGAACTACCAAAGATGAAATGGCATCCCTATTTCTCAAAAAATACCTTAATTTTATCAAGGTCGGTAGATTGGAACATACTTATATCTTAGAACACATAATACATGTACATGAATATCATTTGAATAGTTGGTCAATTTTAGATCCTGGAAATGACAAAGTTATTGTTTCTGCATTTCAGTTTTTACCCATGATTCCATGGCTAATGGATATTGTTATTTTCAACGTGTACATTCCTTTACTTCTAAAAACATATATCGAGTACAATACTAATCTACACGCTTTGTCCTACGCCATTAAGAAAAAATATCAAGGCGATTACAACTTTCGTGATAGAAAACAGTTACAGCAGTTTATGATCGACGTAAGTAATTGCATATTATGTGAAAGATAATAAGAAAATTCCGCACATTTTATTTTAATTTTTAAAACAAACAGCATATGTACATTTACAACTTTTCTAAAGCGCTTTTCGGATATTGTAAATTTAGAAAGACATTTGTTCAAACGTTCTATAAGCTGCAGATATAAAAGTTGACTATTACTTTTGCAAAAAAAAGTAGCAAATTGGGCAACTTGCATTGCAGGTGTTCACAGATGCATCTTTCAGAATTGGAACTGACGAGGTCGCAAGATGGTTAGTCAAACATAATGTTGCAACCTATCTATATTCCTTCGACTTTTACGGTGATTACGCTGCTAACAAATTTGGAGATCACGGTAATGTAAAAAATGATATTACTTTTGGGAAGGACTTAGAAATAAAGAGATCACTTTAATCGATAAGTTTATAAAATCTATATCACAAAAAATGTAATGTATTTCTCGGTTTTGTAAAATTAATTTAGTCAAATAATTAATAAATGGAAAGATGAAGGTGAATATTTAAAAAGTTACCCACAATACAGATTGTGCTGAGTGTTTGAGAAATCATAACAATGATTTTTTTTTCACGTCGCAAAAAACGTAATTTCAATTACCACTAATGCATTGCAATGCACTTTTCTGAAGAATCTGCCAGAAATGCGATAACGCTGTCAAAAATAATAGATTTTTGTACATTTACTTAACAATATTTGATAAATGTTAATGACAAGGGAAACCTTAAGAATAAAGCCCTGTTCCAAATGTGCCACACCCCATACATTATTTATATTTCATTTTATTTTCAGCATTGTCTGCTTCACCTGCCCCTATTATGAGCACACGCCATGGCAATGGCATTTAATGCAGCGAAATCATTTGCCTAAATGTCTTGCAAATTGGGATCCTAATGAATTGTGCCAAAACTGTGTTTTCCTCTTCTTTGCAGAAGTGAGACATATCGACAATACCTGCTATTTCTTTAAGGAAGACCTAACACCAAAAGACATTGAGATGAGCGACATTCTAGCTGATCAACCATCTCCTGAATTTTGTATACTTTCAGTAAGCAGTTTTATTTCTTGCAAGAAATGCGATATAAAGTTCAACAGGGTTTAAATATTAAATATGTGTTTTCAGAGATCCAACTCCAGGAAATATGGTACCAAAATGGATGCCAACGCAATCAGAACGTGAACTTCTCTATTTTAAATATGGCAATGATGGCCTTGCCATGAAGAAAGGATATTACACTAATCAACTAGACTTTTGGAAGACTCAAGTACCAAAAATTATTTCCCAAAAACTGTTTAATGGGAGTGTTGCCCGAGGTTTGCTTTGGTTGTAATTTTTAGAAAACCGCTGTACATGTACATACGATACAGTAAAGTGTCAATTAATTTATTAATTATTCAAATTTAACAATGACACTGATGTCATGGTGAATTTCAATGATTGACTTACTCCCTACCATGACAAATCTTGTTGACAGTACATTGTACATTGTTCAGAAGTTACGAGTTCAATTGCATTCAACTCAAAATTAAAGTTTACAAAATGTTTGTTAGGATTATGTGTCTACTCATTTTATGTATCGATTTAATGAACCCTGTTCGGCAAAACACTTTTAGATAACGATTTCCTATTTCGTATTTGCAGCTGGAAAGTTCAGGTTGTGTAAATAAATAAGCATCATACGAGAAGTCGATGTGGCTAGCCTCGCATATTATAGCTCTTTGTTTTCACTTGTATTAACCCTACATACAGTACATGTAAATACATTCTTTATGGATACAGTATATCTAAAACAGTGCTTTCAAATGTTTTTCCTTTTGTTGGTAATTTAGCGCTGTAATAGAAAAACCACTTTATTTGGGGAAAAACGCGTTGGACACCTTAAGAGTGGATATACTTGTATCTGATTTAATTCGTAAAATCCATTAGTCAAATTTACTGTTCCCAAGAATTTATAGTATAAATTCCCTGACTTTCCAAGTTTTTTACATGGCCTTTGTGGATGATACCACGGGATTCCCACATTTTTTTTGAAAATGAAATTCCTTTACTTTCCAGGTTTTTCCAGGTCATTTTTGAATTTTTCCATGACCATGAAAAATGAACAATTCATTACTATACTTTATTTTTACTTTACAGAGATATATATTTCTAGTAAAATGGTAAAGAATTGGAACGTGAACATTAAAAACATTTGTAACTTTAATGAAAACTTAGTTGGAAGAGTAGGCTAACTAAGTGAACAGCTTTGGCAATTTCTTTATCAACAGCAATAATGTCATTCATTTTTGTCTCTGTTACTTTTCTGAAGGAATTTGATTTAATTATCAAATTGATAGATTGCTTCAATTTGGCTTCATCGGCATATTTCTTCCATTCAATTAAGAAATCCGATTTTGTTAGCAGTTTCCTCATCCTTGCACGAAGCTTTCCAGTTTGTTCTTCAAACTGCTTCCAATTTTCAATTGCTTTTCAGTTAAATATTTTAAACTAATTTGTTTTTAATCTTTTCAAATCATGCTTTAACTAGTTTATGGGCATTTTTTTGTCTGTATAATTTGGATTAAAAAAATTCCAGGTCAAATGTTACATCTTCCCTGACTTTCCAGGTTGTGGGAACCCTGTACCACGACTAAGAGTAACCTAACACTTCGATGTCGCACAATATTCACATTCACATCCAAATTACGAATTTTAACCCACATTTCTATTTTGTGACACAATCGAAGGCATTATATGACCACGACGTACAATTTCATGACTTTTCCATGACCGGTAGCCACCCTAAAATTACGTTTATCCTAGTTAAACTGATTTTGGCATTTGAACAACATACAGGCATGATTAGTGCAAAACACCACATGCTACATGACGAGTAGTTTGACAATAAAATTCTTGCATACATGAAAACATGATACCACGTGAGAAATTTCCTGACCTTTTCATGACTTCCCAAATTTTCTGATTCTCCTGGTTTCTGCTGGTCTAGGAAACCCACCGGAATCGAAACCGTTTTTCAGCACAAAAACGAGTTCTGAATGGGTACCGCAACAATTAGTTTCACAGTTGGTTTTCCTCTTCAGGGTCATAGCATTTGTTTATGGCGCTAGTTGATGCAGATGGTCCATGGTACGTGGTAGACAGTGCAAATCGATTAGAACAAAACAACAAAAACACCTGACTGAATTAACCGACAATTCATTCGATTTGGCACATCTCTTGAACATCCACCATGAGTGGTGCATCATATTTGTTTAAGTTTGCAATGAGAGCAATTGGACGTTTTCGCCATGCAGCTCGCAGTGTGTTGTGCTTTGTGGATAATCTCATTGAAAACGACACCAATTGAACCATTGAGTCATAATTGTACTCCAATTGTCCGAGTGGAGCAAGGATTGGTTAGAGGGACTTGCATGACCACTCTCCAGGGTGACATCTTCAACGCCTTCAGAGGAATCCCATTCGGAAGACCACCGGTTGGAAAACTTCGATTTCAGGTAAGGGGCAATCCATAAAGAACGCATAAGGTCCGGATCATCAATTGCAATTTCGAGATTAATACCGAAAGAACAGATTGAGAAACTTGGGTAAAATTGACGGTGAACTGAATTTTCTGGTTGGAACTGAAGAGATATTCTTGTAAATGAGGACAGTAGTAGCAAAAACTGGTATGTGAAAAAGGAATGGTTGTGTTAGATCGGTAACTTAACCCTAAACTTTATTTCGGTTTCATTCTTTTATGCCTTAAACCCACAAATTTTGTGTGCGCAACATAAGCATATAACACATTTTTTTCAAAATGTGAGGTACTTGTAATTGGTACAGTGATGGCAAACTGAAAAAAAAACTGGTAACATTTTAGTTAATTTTCTGGTGGTAGCAAAAGATGGTATGTGAATAAAAGAATGGTTGGGTTATAATCGCTAATAACTTAAATCAAAACTTGAATTCGGTTTATTATTTTGTGCCTTAAATCCACACTTATCTAGATTTTGTGTGCGCAATATGAACACTTTTTTCAAAACGGGAGGTACATATAGCTGGTAAAAGTGATGGCAAACTAAAAAACTGATGATGTTTTGGTAAATTTGCTGGTAGGAACTGACGAGATTCATGTAATTGAGGAGTGTAGTAGCAAAAGCTGGTATGTGACAAAAAAGAATGGTTGGGTTAAGATCGCTAATAACTTAAACCTAAACTTTATTTCGGTTTAATTCTGTTTGTGCCTTAAACCCATAATTATCAAAATTTTGTGCGCGCAATATGAGCCTAAAACAAATTTTTTAGAACGTGACGTGTACTTATAGCTGGTACGTCGGATGCCATTAACTACCAGCTGTAAGTACAGTTCACGTTCTGAAAAAAATGTATTCTTGTTTCATGTTAAGCACACAAAACCTACATACGTTTGGGTAAGCACAATTAGAAATAAACCGAAATAAAGTTTAGTTTTTATGTTATTATCGATCTTAACCCAACCACGCTTGTTTCACATGCCAGCTTTCGCAACTACACTCCTCAATTCATTAATTAAGTTTAATTACAAAGGGCCTGTTTTACTATTAGAATTATACGTATATTTAACCGGCCACCTTGATCGATGCTGTAGAGGCCCTGTGCACCTAAGGAGGCTTAGGTATTGGTGCCCCATATTTTTCTCATTCAAAACATTTCTATAATAATTTGATTTTTCGAAATGAAACAAATTGGTGGGGGGTTAGAACAATGTCATAGGAGACGAAAAATTCACATACAGTATGTAATCTGCTATCCTTAAAATTTTCCTTAATGATAAATCTGGTATTTGCATGGCTACTTATCAAATTTTCAATAAAAATAACTCCCAATATAGCATTCCCACCATTATGAACAATTTTTAAAATTTCGTTAGAAGACGTTCACATCGTCTTCAAAATATACACATCGGGTGCAAAATATATCCATCATTGGTTCCAGAGGATTACCTTACAATGTACAACATTATAGAAACATAGTGGAAACCATTGAAATACATTGGTTATAATAACCAATACTGAAACCATAAAAATATTTTGAAACCTGCAGGATACTACAAATTAACTAAAATTATACCTAACATTTTTGTAAGGGAATGCTGAGTTTTAGAAGTTGCAATTGCTGGTTGCTACAACTGTTTTTACAACGTTCTTTTTCGCTACAGGCTCCACAACCCGCTGAACCTTGGAATGAAGTTTACGACGCCACGGAAAACTCCAAAATATGCCCACAGATCTTCGACGGAGGCAAGATTAAGTACACGGGGGACGAGGATTGTTTGAGACTGTACGTCTACTCACATCCGGTAAGCGATTTGACTCGGGATGACCCGAGTGTCAACTTGGCCAAATTTACAGTGTTCATGTAGTGAACGAACTTCACAGTCAAAAAGGTTGTATAAGCCAACTCCTATATGAAAAAACATTGGAGTTAATTAAATGGAACTGGAAACTGTCACAATGTATACGAATTCCATATGTGCTAATGATATGCAAGGTTTCACATTGCACATGTGCTCATCTACAGTCTAGACCTGTGTTTCATGAACAGACTTATTATAGAAAATTATACACGGAGAATCTACATAATCATTAAATCACAATGACGATTTCAGTCCGCTTTATTTGAAATTTTTAAAATCTAATAATAACCAAGAAAAGATTTTGAAAACCTCCTCCAGAAACATACAAAAAATATATTTGTTATCGATTTTCAGAATATTTTCTTAAATTGTTACCGGTATGCACAAATAATAACGAGGGAATATTAAAGAAATTTAAAAAAAGAATAACAATGTCACACAACTACTGTACGTGCAAACTACGTTTAGAGAACCGACGACAATTATTTTTAAGAAAATTGACCACCATGCAATGCAGGATTTTTACTGAACCTTTCAATGCATATTTCCTGTTTTCCCATTGATATTAGCAGCCTTTTTCAAAAATTCTTCAATAAAATGCTTATTTCTGGTAGTTTTTATACAAAATATGTTTCCATAATTTAATATTTTAAATATTACCAGAAACAAACGTAAACTAACTCCATTAATTCATTACATTTGTATGTAAAAATAAGTTAGTATTAATAACATGAGATTGCTTGGTGATTGTCAGTAAACACATTGTACAAATATATAAAAATGTTGTTTGGTAATTCACAGTATTAATAATTGTAGAAACGCCATGACTAAAATTTAAAAAAATCCAGAACTACAAATAGTGTTGTCATTTGCTCTACTTCACAGCTGCCAAGGTACCATAGGTCACTGCCAGTACTGGTCTACATTCATGGTGGTGCAGGGTTGAAGGGATCTGCCATAAGTATTAAACCACGAAGGTTGATGTCCAAACAAACTTTGCCAATTGTATTAGTAGCCATACAATATCGTCTGTCAAGCCTAGGTAAGCTAGACTGATGTGTTGGCAGATGTCAACCATTAAAAACAAATTAAAGGTATTTTTAAAGTTGCTAGCAGGTAGGTTTCCATTTTTTAGGCATCAGAAACGTGTTTAAACAGGTATCAAATAAGTCTGATTGGGTGCAAAATATAAATGAAACAGTCATAGGTTTCAGAGGGATACCTTACAGTGAACAACATTTTGGAAACCTATTGGTAAGTTATAACATACATTGGATATAAAGGAAACCTTTCAACAACCAATAATGAAACCTTAAAGAAACCATCATAGGTTTCTTTTACAAGGTTGTAAATT
>JAQGAF010004748.1:0-13608 GCA_034687865.1 Kryphioiulus occultus
CAAACATTTCCAAAATAGTTCCTCCACACGTGCACCCAAAACGCGTTATTCATGTATTCATGCGCCACATTGGTAATGTAGGGACAGGTTCATGCTACATGTACCATTTACAAAATTATTTCCCTGAGTTTAAAAACAAATGTCAATTTTATTTGGACCATTACATTGGGTAGTTACTGTTTTTGGTATGGCAAATTCCATGAACTGAATTTCATTTCATTTCCGTGCCAGTCATGCAGGGTTCGTACTAAAATTATCAAAATAAAAAAAGTTTATTTTGTAAATTTTCTGTAAATTTTGTAATTTTGTAACATTCTGAAAATTTTAGACCATTCTGTTTGGCCAGTCTATGGACCTTTACATGGACATAAAGTGGCAAATCAGTTTTTTTAAAGGAAAATTTAAGAAAAAATACCGTCGCGAAATTTAGAAAAAAAATCCCAAATGATAATTTCAATCCACATTTATACATAAAAAATTTAATCCACAAATGTAGAGTATATTTCAAATATATACTAGTATATAAAGTCACAAGGAACATCGTTGGCGACATTTTTGAAAATTAACCGCAAATAATGGACTTCGTGTCATTTCTAAGGAAATAGTCAAGAATAATAATGATGACAGTTACTCGAGGGCGCTATATTATGAAAAACTGTCCAAGAAATTATTTGCAAAATTAATAATCTCATAATACCCCCAATAATACCCTGACTTTCTCCGAAATACCAACACCAATGAAATATTCCCTGATTTTCCCTGACTGGAATTTTTCATTGCATGCAAGATTTACATTTTCAGACAGCTAACCAAATAGTTATAATCATTCCAAATGGGTTCGTCAATAATATGAATGTCGAAACCAGTGAAGAGGGATTTCCCTAATTTATTATTTCATGTTTGCAAAGCAGGTTTGACAAGTTCATTGTACATGTATGCTTTGGTTAATTAACACGGTTAGTGTCAATTTTGGCATACAGTGTACATGAACAGGAAATTCCCATCATTCATTTCTACTCAAGATATGACAAAACGCATTTAAACCTACTGTAGTTAAATTTAGTCTATATACCAATCCTTAGTAACAATACAATATCCGACTACTGTATAGGTGCAATATGCCTACATGTACTGTAGGTACAATTTCAGTTTACAGTTCTAGTTCTGGTTACTTGAAAGTCATGTAAAAAGTGTCATTTCCACCTTGAAATCTTTAAATACTTTTAACATGGCTAAATTTTGTTTCTACCATTTTAACAGAAATAAATAATTCGGTTCTAAATATTGTGATAGTGTAACAATGGTCATGGCGTTTCTTTGTCATGGAAAAACCAGGCAATTTCAGTCATGGAAAAATTCAAAAAGGTTATGGAAAAACCAGAAAATTTAAGTCAGGGATTTTCATTTAAAAATGTAGGAAACTTGCAGATTGTTTGTTGTGCTATAATATGATCTTTTTTCGGTTGGGGACAGGAGGACTTTTGCCATTTTTGACACCTAATTATAATCATGGTGCTGCCACCTACATGCAATGTATACATGCGCCACAGCAGCTTCCTCATGAGACCTCATTATTGTTGGATTGTTTGTTGTTCTAATTTGTTCTTTGTCTACAGGGTTCATGTACCAAATGATGAAAATATTGCAGATGGTGCTGCCACACGAAGCCCTCTCGCCTCAATGTACAAATGAGCAAACGCTGCACAAAGTAGTTCCCATAATAGCCCTTCAAATGTGCGACACATCAGTATTTTAACACACAAAAGATTAGAATAGAGCATTTGTTACAAAAAAGAACAGACGGCCAATAATGAATTACTGTACTCATCCTATACTATTAAAACGAGCTAATGTTGGAAACGGGCTTCAGGATTTTACTGAAATGGGGGTGAATATACTGTATTCGGGTGCGAAAAAGCGATTAACGCACAAGGGGGCAGCACCATAGGCATTAACATAGCATGTAATGATTTAAATTCGTTCCCAAAGTGCACTTACACGTATAAGTAAATCTAATTTACAATCACTCTTGATTATATCAAGTTACTTTTAAAGGATCATCTTATGGACAATTTACAATAGCAAATTAACGATTAAGTGCAACCAGTTTCCGCGTTTTATTACCAAGCCAGTTAACCTCGACTTTCGAATAACCAAGTCACTGATGAAATTTTCAAAAATGTCAGAATATAAATGACACCGTTGCAGCACATTTACATACAGGCGGTTACCCACCACAAACGTTACATTTTTGCCATCTCAGATTACACAATTTCGCGAGATAAATTACGTAACGAACTTATATTTATTTAGTTTCTGACAAATGTTTACACAAAGGCGAAGTTTCAAAGACCACCAGCACAGACCTAGAATTTTAAGTGTTTCTTAATTTATTTTTTTTGCAGCTTTTTTATTCAGTCAAATTTCTGGCAAAAGAATGCTGATGGATCTTAATTTTAATGCTAATTAACATGTTGTGTTGTACATGTAAATGGGGGCAAACATTTCTTTCATTGCAAACATCGAAATGAATTTATATACATGTACATGTACTTCTACACACACTGTATATCATTAATTAATAGGCTTTCTGTACTAAAAAGCACTTAGAACATTGTTTCTAAAAAATGGAACTACGTGACCCAAAACAGTAATCTGTGTTGCACCAACGTTCTGTGATACCAAAAGTACTTGACGATGCAAAAAGAACATTAGCTGATACCATTAATTGGGGTGTACTACGGTATATGCCCTGCTGCAAACATGTATATTTTATTTGTATTTGAACTTTTAGTCGAATCCAATAACACTTTAATTGCCAGTTGTCGGAATATTTTATATTTTTTATATTTTGTTTTGTGCACATTTAGCATAGGGAGTGAGAAAGTGGGCTTCTCCTAACAGCTCATAGGCTAGCAGTGTTTGCCAAGTTATAATTTGGTTAGGTCAAGGTTGAGGTAGGTTAGGTCAGATCAAACTAGTGTACCTTTTTTACTTCTGTTGTTTAACATGAGCGTTAGAGAAACTACTAATCAGGGTGTCTACTCGATTTGGTATATGGCAATTTCCATGACTTTTTCATGACTTCAAAAATTTTCAATGTATATTAGAATACGGTACCGTTCTAGTGTTATATCATCATTAAATAGTGATTTTCAGTAAGAACCTCTAAGCCCGCTACAGTGATGACATGTACATTGGCCAAAAATGGATGACAAATGATGCATTTTAATCCAAATTGTTATTTTGTGACTCAATCTGTCAAGGTCGGCCCTGGGCGCCCTGTCACAGGTGGTGGCTTGGCGCCCTGGGTTGGACCTTGGTTGGTATTTGTGCCGCGTGGTGGCTGCATTCTTGCCACATTCTTGTCGGGATTTACTTGTTGGTTGTGACCTTTGGGTTGGGTGACGTAATTGAGTGGACTGACCCGGGCTTGGGCTGTCCCAAGTTAGTCCCGGGGGTAAACGGAGTTTACCTGGGCGAGACAGCCCTGAGCTTGGGCAGTCAACTTGGGGACTAGGACGCAGTTGGTCCTTCCCCTGCTGGGGTTGACTTTTATGTTGTTTTGCGAGGCTCCAGTTGAGCCGAGAGTGGCCACTTACGTTGTTTCTTTTGTTTTGCCGAACGTGAAATAAAACCCGAGTTACATCGTTACAAGCGACTCTGTCTTTTGAGGGACATTGGATACAGGCCGGGCCAACAACGGGACGTGGCCCGAACCTGACAAATCAAAGGCAAAAATTCCATGACCCAAATATAAATTTCATGATTTCAATGACCGGTAGACACCCTGCTAAAGAAGCAGAGAGTAAATATATGCGAAATTTTCAGGGTGTCAATTGGATCTGGTAGGTGAATTGCAAATTCCATGACTTACTGTATATCTGACTTTTTATCACTTCGAAAAAGTGCCAATGCCTATTAGATTATTTAAGGGACAATTTAGATTTTTGTGTCATCACAAAAGTGATTTTCAGACACATCCTCAACCATAGTGATGACACGATCATTGGTGGAAAAGTCGTAGGCGAAAGTTTTCGCAAAATTGGATGACGAATCATGAAATTCACCCGCAATTTTTATTTTGTAAATAAATCAAAGACAAAAATTCAATGACCATAATGAAAATTTCATGACTTTTCTATGACATCCATCACCTGAATTTCATTTCATGACTTTTCCACGACGGGTAGACACCGTTTTTTGAAACAGGGCATATACCATAGTGTATACCTTTAATGGCGATGTCTTTTTCAACAGGAAGTGTTTTTTTTTAACCTTTTGCACTGATCCTGGTAGATCAGTCCATAATCTCGTCTTTATCTACAAATCTGTCCTAACGTCAGATGAAAACTGAACAGGGGTCAAACAGGTCATTGCGGTCATGTTTCTCGTTTGAAGGTCATTGGCGAGCAGCACGCGTTGGGTGCACATGGGTATCAGATATGGGTGTCGATCATCAGCTGATATCACAACAGAATAGAATTGATGAAATCCCAAATTCAACAAATTCATTCAAAAGCACCAACAATGACATTATGGCATCTCTAATGACCTAGCAAAAGTCAAAGCGACCATAAACAGGCTTAAAATGCATTAAAATGGCATCACATTTACGCGTAGTCAAATTAAGGTCACGTGTGTGCGTTTCCAAACGCATGCAATCAAATTAAGTGTTTGATAACTTGCATCAAATATTCCAAAGAGCGTCAATTCAACATAATCGTTTAATGAACTGGACCAAACTTGAAATATCAATGTCATTGTGCCTTTAAAACGCATAAATGCAACTCATAAAACAACGAAATATATACAGCCAAGCTATAAAACAAATTCCAAAAAAGTTTTTTTAAAACGTGAAATTGCAAATGTATCTCCATTGCATTTTAAAAGGTTTTCTTTGATTGAGGTGAATGTCAGACGCCATTTTTCTGTCATTCCATGAGTTGATTAATAAAATAATGCTATTTCAGGTCATACAGTACATTTCTGCTGAAGAAAGAAATCTGATGCATTGATATACCATTTCTTGAATATACCGTACATGTACTACTCGAAATATCAATAAAGGTACCGGTAAATGCATGTAATGTGAAAGCCATTTCATGCATGTATTCAAAAGGGGTTATTACAGCACTTAAAACTAATCTTACATACTCTTAAAGACCTCTTAAGACAGTGGACTTCAGGGGTTTTTCTGGACTTCCAAGGTCTTCAATGACTTCAGTGGACCTTCAAGTCAGGAATGAGACTTGCAATGATACTTCGAGGACTTGAAGTGACACTGAAGTCCTTCCTCGTTGAAATACATGTACTTTAAGTCAATTGAATCGGGTATAAAAGCGTTGAAATCCACAGTCTGTGAAAATGGCTGGACTACACAAACATGTACGTCACCCCAGATTTCAATGCCTTCATAGGGGCTTTAGTTACGTCGGTGGGCCTTCAACTACTTAAGGGGAACTTCAACGACTACAGTAGGACTTCAATGCTTTCAGTAGACTTTAATGCTTTTAATCAGACTTCAATTGTTTCAGTCAGACTTCAATGCCTGCAGTCGGACTTAAATTACTTCAGTGAGACTTCAATGACTTCAATAAGACTTCAACTATTTCAGCGATTATAATGGACTTCAACTACTTCAGTCCAACTTCAACTACTTCAGTGGGATTTCAGTGACTTTAATGTCTTCAGTGGGACTTCATCCAACATGTACACCTGATTCCACAGTGTGGCAAACAGGTTACAAGTTTTACGATTTTAAGAAAAATTAAGGATTATTTTAGGATTTTTTGAATAAATTCCAAACACTTTTTTAGAATGTACTATTTTAATCTTTATGTTGCAATACAATGTTAAAAGAACAAAAGTGGAATCAAACTGCATCTGTGCCAAGCTAAAGGTTTTCAACATTTTAAGATACAAGTAGTTTGACAACACAATGTACAGGGTGTTTTAGAACGTTTTTGAATATTTAGGAACTTTTTTGGACTTTTAGGACTTGTTTGCCATCTTGTTCGATAAATTCATACCATGTCTGTGCAATTTCTTAACACATGTAATTGGAATTTCCAATGCAAACTGCATTACTATGTACATGTACAGTATATGCAATAAGAACATGGGAAAATTCGTAAAATTTTACCAATTAAGTGTGATCGAGCTTGAGCAAGCTTTTGCCCAAATTGGGTGTCGATTTGGGGGGCACCTTGGATCCCCCAATTTCATCCATTTTATCACCTCGCCCAAATCCCCATAAAACCTTAATCTCTGCAAGTCGAAGGTTTACCTAAGGAGTCATTCGCCACATGTCATAAACCTAATTTTCGGCGAAACTAAACTGCCATAAAATATTGGCGACTGAAGAAGGTGAGAAAAAAAATCACAAAACGTCCAAAAAAAAAAGATGGCCCCCATGACGTCATGATTCACACTCCATGCAACATTCTGCATACTGTCATTTGCAAAACTTACATGTATCAATGTTGGACCTTTAGGGAAATTCCCATTAAAAGGCCATTTAACTGATTCTTTTGGAATTACCAAATTAACCGTTATTTGCCTTTTTATGCGAATCGCATTTCTAGGGAGATGTGGAGGCAGGTTGGGGAATTTCCCTCCTTCCGGCTTCATTTCCGACCGCAATCGTTTGCGACCCTGACAAACCCTCTAAGTTTATCGCTTAATTAGTCAATTGCCCGGTAAAGTGTAATCGACATCTAATTAGCATGCCTTAACAGCAGGGGCTGCTAATTGAAGAAAAACATGTCGATATTACAAATGCTCGATAAGCAAAACCTGACAAGGACGCATGCCATGCTGGAAAAAACGGAAATGACACAATTTCAAAAGCTACTTCCGATTAACATGACGAGAATAGAAACTAATGACGACAACTGATTTATGAAAACGAAATTCCCCGAGTTTTGCCTTATTAAAATTTATATGAAAACTTCATCACAAAAACATTTTCATGTTTCCCATATTTTTCCAGTATAAAGAAGTGTTAGGGTTTCGGTGTAGCCCAGGTGAGACGACCACGTTAAAGTATGCACACCATGCCCTTTGTTTTATTCGTCAGTTGAAGAACCCGTCGAATAGATTGGGTAGATGGGCTACCAAATTAGAGGAATTTTCGATACAGGTGAAGTATAAGAAGGGTGGACTGCACCGGGGTGCGGACTGTTAAAGTCGTTATCCGGTGGCAGATTGAGTTTCCGTACGTTTAGTTAAATTTCGTTTAAGTTTGTGCTATTGTGTTGTGGGACACATTGTCTCCACACAAGTAGTCATACATGTACATGTACATTACTTTTTTCAAACATATTTCAGGGTTCATACCAAAATTTGCAAATCAATTTCCCTGACTTTTCCGGACCAAATCTGATTAATTTCCTTGACTTATCAAATAAAAATATCACATGGACGGCACGTGTAACACCACAATTAGCTATATTTTTGTATTTTTCTGTGCAACTGAAACATTTCTTGGTCAATTGCCTCTACTTCCAAGTTAGCTTTTCAGACCTTTTCAGATTCCATAAAGAAAAAAAAATTGAAATTAAAATTTTTAGAATGTTTCCCTGACTTCCACCTTTAATGAATTTCGACCATATTTTCCTTCGTGATTTATACAAATCATAATTATTACTGGAACGCCTTATGCCAACAATTTTCTTATAAAAAGTGCTTTTCAATCCTCATCGCCATAGGCGAATATTGCATTGTAATGAAATTTAAGCTGTATACATGTACATGTGTTTCTTTGGCAAAAACTGTTTGATAATTGAAGGCATGCCATTGAATGGTATTGTCTTATAATACTTGACACATCATTTGCATGTGCATTTTTGGAATGTGGCACTGACCAATGGTTGTGAATTTATAATTGTCCATGTACATTTCGACATTTTTGGGGTTATCTATGAAAATATTCCAGAAAAATGGATAATTTTCGGTGAACATTGGTCCAATGTGAGCCTGATTATGCTGTTCTTGTTTCATTTATGTTGCCATAATGGTACTCGAATAAATGTAGTTTTTCTAGTGAACCTATAATCTGTCCAGCACTGTAAATGTAATGTTTCAGGTATTTTTTTAATTCCACTTAAGACGTTACTTTAATTATTAATTGAGGAATAATTAAACATTAGATTTTTCAAAACCAATAAGTGAATTTGCAAGAAATTTCCACATAGAACGTTAGAGGCAAATTTTTCAAATAAACAAAGATAACGAAAGTAATAAAAGATTTTATTTTTAAAACGGGTTCAATTATAATGGAATTTATTCAATTTGTCAGAAATTTCCACAAAGATTAATGGCAACTGGCAAAACGTTTTTGAAAACTACCCAAATTGGTTGATTTTAGCCCACATATCCACACAACAACGAGTTTGATAGATTCTTAGAGAATGTCATAGGCGAAATTTGTTAAAAAACATTATCAAAAATTAAGAATTAGGGAACATCCCATGGAAATTCGAGGTTTCAATTGAAATTCATTTAGATTTCCAGATTTTCCAGACTGACAATCACCATGAAAATGGTTCCCTTCATTAGACATTCAATGATAGCAATATTTGCCATCGTCTCAACTATTCAATTTGAATAGATTTTAAATCCACAAGTAAACGTTCGCAGAATACTGCCAATTAGCTCAATATTTAAATTAGTGCCAACTTCAACATGGAAATCCACTAGAGGTCGTTAAAACTTAGCGAGTTTGTGCAAAATTGTGAAAAGTTGTGAAATCATGAACATGTTGTCTCACATCTTTCCAGTTGCAATTAAATATATATATTTTTTAAATAAAAAATGATGTTTGCTTTTTGCTGTCTACGCAGTTCACATTAAAGGTTATTTACCATTACTTGTACCAATCAAACAACTTTAAGCATCCTTTTTATCCCTATATACTGTACTGTATGTACTAAAAGATAAACCTTGGCTATTCAAATTTAATTATTTCGTCAATCAGTCGTTTGCTCCAGCCTCCATGACCGTAATTTGCACAATTTTTTTAGGTGTTTAAAATGAAGCTTAAATTATGTATGCTAATAATTGTTTAAAAAATTAACGTATAAGAGATATGTTATATGGCAATGAAACACCATGTGACGTCATACATTTTCAGATGAAATTAGTTTCATACAATCCAAGGAGGCCTCCAAACCAGCCAATCAAGAGTGCTTTACGGAAAATTCACTGATATTCTGAATTTGTCATTGTGTTTCAAATCACAGTAAAACCCCATAACTTGCAACCATTTTTTAAAAATAAAATGTAGTAAAAATCCCATAACTACTTTTTTTTAAAACTGCACCAAAAAGAGAAAATAATTCGCAAAAATGATAGAAATATTTATCCACATTATAAAAAGACCTACTGTTAATAAACCAAATTATGCACAGGTGAGCCATTATTCTAGGTCACGTTTTCCAAAACCTTCACATGCAACAAATTTACACAAATCGACTGTTGACCTTTCCTTCATTATCACAATTTCTACAAAATGTAATGTTCTTCAACACAGGTAATTTGCACCCAATTAAAAAAAATGTTGCGGTAAAACCCTAAAACTTTCGACCATTTTTTAAAATTTAGTAGTGAAAACCACACAACTTTCAATCACATTTTAAAAATATTTGTAGTAAAACTTCATAAGCTTTAACTACTGTATTTCTTAACTTACGTTTGTAGTAAAACCGCGCGCCATCAATTTGAACCACTTTAAAAACATTTTGTAGTAAGATCCCACAACTCTCGACTATTAAAAAAACTGCAGTAACACCTCATAACTTTCAACCATATTTGATCATTTTTAAAATGAGTGCAAGTTCACCATTATGCACAGGGTGGGCCATTATTCTATTTCACGTTTTCCAAAACCTTCACTTGGGGCAAATTTACGTAAATTTCCAAGACACGTTTAAGGAAAATACAAATACATAATCTGCTGTAATTTTAAATCGCGTACATATACATGTATAGGTGAATTTTTCATAAGGAAAATTAATGATAATGAAAACGTTGTAGGCGAAATTTTTAGAAAAAAATATATCACAAATACAGCTTTTCTATGCTTTTCATGAGATACTTATACCAATCAAAATAGCTGTGCCGCAGCAAATTTCCAGACATTATAAATTTCAGACTTCCAACTGACATTCTCTGAGTTAATGGTCAAAATGTCAACATTTCCCTGACGCGTATGGTATGAGCCCTGACGTGCCACGAATATGCTGCAGAGGCCGACCGACAGGTGGCAGCACCAGAGGCAGCAGGTTAAGGTGAAACCACTTGACAGCTTGACTACGTACGGTACAAACGCACATAGACAATCGGGAACCAGGCCAACAGTTAACTATGGCAACGAATAATCCGCTGCCAATCCAGATTCATTTAATTTTCTTCCCAATTAATGCCGTTCGGAAGGTCGTTTAACACCCTCCAGACAACTGTTGCGCCATCTTGATTTGCCACCCTCACCTTCTAAAATGCTTGGCTCAGCTCAAAAGTAGCACGCATGGAGCACGAGGGGCTGATAAATCCTTGAAGTGGTGAAAAATCTCCAAACATATTTTATTCACCAAAATGTGGATTTCTGCTATGAAATGCAAATTGTTGCATGTGTGCAATCCTACTTACGTAAACGGCATCTGAATTCAAGTCTTATTGGGGCGTTCAAGTATTATGTCACGATCTAGGTGGTGTCACTTCAAATGTCGAGTCATAAGTTTGTTTTAACAAATTACACATGTGGGTTAAAACACTGGGTTGGGAGTCTACTGGATTTGGAATTGCAAATTCCTTGACTTTTTACGACTTAAATTTTTTTTTCCATGCCCATTATAATATGGGACTGGTAATGTTTCGTGTCAGACTGTGACAGACTGTAGGGACTACCACTGTTGAGACATTATTATCGGTCAAAAACACGCCATAGCCGAAATTTTTTTTCGAAAATAAGTGACAAATGAAGAATCTAAACCCAAATTTTTATTTTGTGAATCAATGAAAAGACAAAAAATCCATGACCCTGTTGTAAACTTCATGACGTTTCCATGACCACGATTTAAATTTGATGACTTTTCCATGACCCTGATGTGAATTTCATGACTTACCCATGACCATGGTGCAAATTTCATAACTTTTCATAACCAATATGTAAATTTCATGACTTTTCCATGACCTCCATGACCAGAACACCCTGAAACACTTGGTGTCTACTGGATTTGGAATTGAAAATTCCATGACTTTCCAATTGCTCAAAAAAATGTGAATGCCTATTTATTAGACTATGGCGCCATTCAAGTTTTATGTCATCAGTAAGTAACGATTTTCAGAAACTTTCTCTACCACAGCGATGACAAAAAAACGCTTTATGCAATTTTTTTATCTAAACTGGATGACCAATGATGAATTTCAGCCCAAATATTTATTTTATGAAAGAATCAAAGGCGAAAATTCCATGACCCTGATGTAAATTGCATGACTTTTTCATGACCTAAATTTAATTTCATGACTTCTATGTGCGGTAGACCCCCTGTAAATGTCGCGTTATCAGTTTATTTTAACAAATTTACAAATGTAGATTAAAACAGGGTGTCTAACTATCGGATTAGGTATTGGAAATTCCACTATTAGACAATGGCGGCATGATTATTGGCCATAAACACACCGTAGGCGAAATTTTTGTGCGGAAATAGATGACAAATGAAGAATTTAAACCCCAAATTTTTCCTTTGTGAATCAACGAAAAGACAATAATTCAATGACTCTGTTGTAAATTTCATTAAACTTCCATGACCATGACGTGAGAATTTCATGACTTTCATGACCTGAATCTTATTTGATGAATTTTCCATGATTTCCATGACCGATAGACACCCTGATCCATGTTATCATAATCTGACTAACTCATATCCCAAAAGCTCAATTTGTGAACAAAAGCGTTCCAAATGTAAAAAATCCTGGTTTCACCAGTTTTCACCTCAACCCGCTAAGAGTCTGCAAAAAATCATGTACAGTAGACAAAATAGTTCATACCCAAGCCAGAGTGAACATTTTAAAATGTCATACTCATCGTGATTCGCCAATGAACCCATTAGAAACCCAATTCGCATCTGCGCACTATGAATCACCCAAATTCGCGAAGCAACCCTTTGAGGCAATCGCAATTACCTGTAACGAAGTCAAGGATTCACCCTGATTATGGCTCGCGTCTTACTTCAAGCCAAAATGCCAAAGAAAAAAAACCAGTAAGGAAATGTTAAGAATCGCTGATTCAGCACTGCCTCCTTCAAACTCAGAGGTGCCCAGTTAGACAACATGTGGCGCCAGCATCGTCGATAGTACAGTAAAACCTCTCTATGTGGGACACCAATGGTGCATTCTAAAAGTGTCTAAGAATGATATGCCCAGTTAGTTTCAAAAGTTTTCTGACAAATATGAGATAGTACAGTATACACTTAGTACAGATCATCAGTCTTAATTTATCTGAACACAGAAATGTAACACGCTCGGTGTAAAGAAAAATTGCGCATGATGTGATGTTCCACTACAGGGGCTTCACTGAATTAGGACCTCGAGGCATAGCTCCATCAAAAACAATCCAAAGTGGCTATAATGTACCACATGAGTGCAGGAAAAACCTAGAATGTTGATTGGTTGGTGGTGGGGATTAAGGGCGCAATACCTGATAGGCACTGGTTGTTGTTTCCTGGTGGAGTTAAGGGCACAGTGACTAAAAGGAAAAATTGCGCCCAAACAACAAAGTTATACAGTGTATGTATGTTTGTTTCGGGATTTTATTTTACGTTGGCCAACTTCTGGTACCCCAGGGCTGAACACCATGGGGTTTCTTCCTGGGAATTTTGTCTACAGGGGTAATAGAACTTCCTGAGGGAGATTTGACGTGTGGAGAACAAAAGAGGATCCACTGGGACCTGGTTTAAAATCATCCAAAGGATTCACCATACAGGGAAAAGAATCTACCCAAACTTTCACACCGCCCCTCGACCGGGGAGCGAGGGGGAATACACACTCCTGAGGGATATTTGACGTGTGGCGAACAAGGGGTATCAACGCGGGACCTCAGTTTAAACTCATCTGAATGATCCACCACAAGAAACAGCGTCTATTCAAACATTCAATGTTGAGAGACCAGTGTGCTACAAAGACACCATTTGGTAAATGTATGTCTACTGATAAATTTGCCTACAGGGGGAATACACCCTCCTGAGGGATATTTAACAGGTGGAGAACAAGGGGATCCATACGGGAGCTCAGTTAAAACTCATCCAAAGGATTCACCACACAGGGAAAAGCGTCTACCCAAAATTTTCCCACCGACCTTGGCCAGGGAAGGAATCCACAACTCAGTTTTGAGAGACCAGTGTACTACCACTCGACCGCAGGCAACAAAGACACTGTGGGGCATGTGTCTACATGGGAATTTTACCTACAGGGAGAATACACTCCTGAGGGATATTTGATGTGTGGCAAACAAAGGGGGTCCTCACAGGACCTCAGTTAAAACTCATCCAAAGGATTCACCACACAGGGAAAAGCGTCTACCCAAAATTTTCCCACCGACCTTGGCCA
>JAQGAF010004749.1:0-13608 GCA_034687865.1 Kryphioiulus occultus
TGGCCAAATACTTTTTTTGCCTGTGAATTTTGGTTATTGTTCGTTATTTATTTATTATGAGTTTGCAAACATTTTTTTGCTTTTACAATATCATTTAGAAAGCTGTCAGTAATATTACAAAAAAATATTTCTACCGTTATATGCAAAAATACACATGTAAATCAAAAAAATATATTGGCCAAATACTTTTTTTGCTCACTGTATGTGCTGTCGGTTTACCTACACGAATTACCTTTCGCCCCTATCCCCTTGTAATAAGAGCCAATATGCATCTTTGATAGAAACGGGGCTTAAAATTATTATTTCTCATGGTTTTGTACAATTTGCAGTTGTAGTGGTCAATACATGTACATTACATACAATTATCATTGTTATGGGGAGGGTTGAAAACGAGTTTTGGAAATTATTACATGTTTGATATGAATTTTTTATTCTATAGATTGCAATGAAGAAAGCTAATGCTCTCAAAGATTTCCTGATGCCAGTAGCTGCCAACTGCTATTAGATGCTCGATGTAGCTGTTGAATAACTGGTAACTTCACTTTTCACCTTCGCATTATTTGCGTCTGGACCTATAAATACATGTTTACCGTAATTAATTGGTCACCAGTCAACTGAAGCTTCGTAAATTGGATTCAGTAAAGCAATTGGTTGACATGTCAATTGCCTCCAGGTGGTTTTGTTAAATGTTTTGAGTACTGAGCATTCATAATATGACTCGATCCAGTTATTTGAATTTGCATTACCCAAGTAGTAAGAAATGATTGTTTATAAACCTGTTGTCTTGTTTTATGCTAACAAGGGTAAGATGTAAGAAGATTCCTGATACTTTTCTGCTGCGATGCTTGGCATGCTATGGATTCCTAGCATTTTTCCTAGGTTCCACAGGAAGTTCCGCAACATTCTCGAGACTTATATATATTGAATGTCAAGTTGTGTACTATGTGTAGATGTGACAGTTGTGTTGCGAGACGGGGTATATACAGAAAGTCCAGACATTCTGGGCAGTACCGATGCATTTGTTATTTACTGTACATAGATATAACCTAGGTTTTACTGTTTTTTTTGTAAACCTCTAATTCACTGGGGATTTTTTTATACCCCTATTTGTTGTAAATAATTTCCATTACTGACAAATATTCCTTATTTCTTTGCTTTGCAGTGCCCGACTCAAAATACGTGGATATTAATGGTTAGGAGGAAATTTTCTGCTAACGACAAACTGTGTTGAAAGAAAACATCCCGCCAACACCTCAGGGATTTTTAGTGTGAATTTCTGCCAATTACGTGCCTTCGACGACATGTTCCTTATAGAAGCATAAGGAATGATCGAGTTTCATGTCTGAACCAGTAGTCAGTTTACTGGTGATCTGGCATGCATAGCAACATTCCTGCAGATCAGAATGTTTTCACACCCAACATGGATGCTTCTTGGGTGGCAGTCGAAACTTGCTTCCTGATGAGTCCCGCATTTGGACGACACAGTGTACAACTTGGATTAGTTTGGATACAGTTTCGGATTAGGATTTGTTCTACATCAAAATCACTTTCCTGTTGTCAACAATCCTATTTTGAAGATCTCAACCGTAATGTCCTGGAAGGCTACGGGTCCTTTTGACAAACTGAGAAGACAACTTGGCAACGTAGGTTGTGTTGGATTCCATTGCATGAAGCAGGAGCTTGGTTATAAAGTTCATCGAACAGTGAGTATTATACTTATTTAGTGAACATTAATGCACACATGCACATTTAAAGGCAGTCCGATCACCGTTGACAACTTTTGAACATTGAACTTACGAAGTCTTACGAAGGAGTAAGAAATGCTGAATACCAGGTTTCGTTGTGGATAATTAATTTTCAGCTTTTATTAGTTGATGTTGTGTAGCAATCTTACACTTTTGTTTTTCTGTTTAACCCAATGGTAACGATGCCCAATGAGTGATGCTAACAATTTCAATGAAATGGACAAGAAAAAATCATCGGTACTGTTTATTAATAATCTCTGCTTTCAATATCAATATGTGCACAATACAGTATTAAATATGTCATGGTACAATAATATCTGCGTGATATAAAAGGCTATGCGGAATCTGCTTATGAAACATGGATACGAAAGGCGTGCTGACTAGATTAGATGTTTGCAAATGACACAAAATACAATCATTTTTCAAAACTATGTCGACACAAATGTTATATTGCTCTTCTAGATATAGGCACCTATGTTATTTTCATATATATATATATATCGTATATTACACGAATATGGGATAGAGCAGCACGGGTAGTAAGTTTCCTGGCTAACGGGTTGCCAAAACGTTCACTTAGAAATATAAGTTTGGTAAATGTTAAGCAAATTTGAAACCTGATGACGTTTCCTGTATAAAAGGACGGAAATGAGCCATGTTAATGGTGGATCCATTAGCAAATAGTTGGTGAAGAGTTCCAATATGGCGACCACAAGTATTTCTCATGCATGTACATGTAGGTATGGAATTTACAGAATTAAGCAGAGCGACATACCAGAATGTGAAAAGTTATAAACTGGGGGAAAATTCCTTGTTTAGTCTTGAACCCCCAAAATTTTTAATTTTCTTTAGATTAATTTATTAACGACGCCATGTTGGAACTCTCGTACTGCCTTTTTCACAGCTTCATGCTCATCTTTCTATCATTTTAAGTAACTTCCCAAATGTTTGATGAATGTTTACGGATGATGATCATCATCAATCATCATCGCCATGATCATCAAAAAATCATTTTTGATTTTCATTTCAATATTATTATAAATATAATCTAATGGGCATTTGGCCCGAGCCATGATCATCCTTCCTAGGCATGCTCTAATATTAAAAAATAACGAATACGTGGTAATGGACAAGAATTTGAGTGAGAAACATGATTGACTGAAAATATGATGAAGTTGAAATGTCAGTTTTTTTTTCAAAATTAAGGCTACACGTAATTGGTCCTTTGAAACAGTCAATGGGAGCCAACAAGTTTCACTGGCCGCATTTTTCGACAAAAATTTGTAATTATCAGCAATAATTGAATTTCTGAAAATGTAATTTTTCGTGAAATAGGCCTACAAGGCAGTATTTTGACTATTATTTTCTGTCCTATGGGTATCAAATTTCCCTCCGTAAATTTGTTTTTTCGCGGAAAACATTTGTGGGTTGTTCAGTATGCTTGCAAATTATTTGTTTTTATAAAATTTAGGCCATCTTAATCAAATAAGATTTTTTTTGGAAACTGGACTCAATTGCAGTACTTGAACATCAATTTCCTTCAAGCTTTTTTAGAGAAAACACGTATATTTATGAATTTTATGCATCGTCAGGATGGCTTTAGAAATGGGCATATATTTAACAGAATTTGGTATTGCTAAAGGTCCTTTTGATGACATTTTGTCTAACATACAGCGTGAGCTTTCACAAATAATATGGCTGATGTCCATACATGGTACGTGTGCTAGAAAATGTGTGTTTAAAAATGACTCACGGTGAACAGTATGCTTATCTGCTGACTATGATTCTTTATCGTCCCCAAACAATATGAATCACGATTATTGAAAATGCATAGTATAATATCTGATAAAGAGGGTAATAAATGACTGAAGACATAGTCACCGATTACTGAAGGGCCCCTATTTGCCAAAATGGCTAACGATAAATAGAAGTTAGCATGTACCAAATCCTGATAGCATTCTGTTAATCATCTCTTAGCCAAAATGCCGGAAACAAGTGATTCTGGTGCTTACGGTTTCTTTGTATTAGACGTAAGGTCATTTTTCCAACAAAGGCAGTTTGATGAAATGGTAATTGATCAATTTGGTTTACAGAATTTAAACATTTGTTTGATGCAGTAGAAATTGCTTCAACAGGGTTTTTACTAGGTTTTCCAAGTCACATTACCTACATAAACTTTTAGGACCTTCTCATACATGACAGATTGACTGATATGTTTGCAGTAAGTTGACAGTAAGTTCAAGGCCGTCTCGGTTCTGATAACTTTCGTCTGGTAAGCTGTGCCCATTGAAAGTGCCCTATCCTCGTGCCAGGAAAACCGTCATTGCTGTTGATCTGCATCATGGATATGTCTTAAATTGGGATTGTCAGCCTGGTTGACAAACAAAACGTTTAGGCCCAAACATCATTGTTAAATTGAATTTCTTAAAGCTAAGGCTGCAAGATGACATACAAGAAATAAGACCAATATTATGGATTCGAATGGGCTTGGAGTTCCATAATTGGATTGGAATGACATATTCTATAAGATGTCTCAGTGTGGGATCTAAAGCAAAAATTTGACTTGAGATTTACAAATCTGGTTTTGACTGAATATCCACTTTCTTACATTAATCTGGAGCGTGAAGCCAGAAATAGTTAAAATAAAATATTAGTTCAAATATTATCAATTTGACAAAACTGAGTGGACTACCATGATAGCAAAAAACGAAGTCGATGTTTGACTTGAAATCTTTACTTTGATATACATGTATTGCATTTATTGAAACTAGAATACAGTAATCTTAGGGCCCTGAGAAGATGTCGATTGAATCTAGGCAAGGCCTTGTCTGCAACGACAAATGGGATGATGATGAAGTGTTATTGAAAGTTGGGTTCTTTGATGCTAGCTCTTTCTAGAGGTCCCTGGGAATGGTGCTTGGAATTGTAGTATCCGTTGAAATTCTTGAAGAGGCTGGAATACTGGTAGGAGTTGGAAAAGTTGGGTTGTCAAGATGGATGGTTGTTCAGCAGTCTCTACTTCTTGGAATCTTTCTTGTTTCAGTCATTGATAGTTGATGAGATCCACATGATCTTCCATCTGATGTAGTTCCTCAAAGGAAAGCTGCCAAAACATTGGCATTTTCAAAGAAGAAAACTTTCTGATTTTTTAAACAAGATATATGAGTAAGGATTCTGCTGGGTTTGTGAAATGCAGCTCCAGAGCAAAATCTGGGACATCTGCAATGCAGGGTTCATACCGTCAGGGAAAGCCAGGGAAATGAAACGTTGACATTTTGTCAATTAAGTCAGGGAAAATCAGATGGAAGTCAGGTAAAACATGCAAAATGTTGAAATTAAATTTTTTGTACTTTATGAAATGCCCCTCAATTGACATATACTGTATGTAGGTAGAAAGTCTTTTCTGAAGCACCTTTAGTCCAATGAGTATCTTTTTAGGCCTAACTTGGTTAGTCAATCTTTGGCATACTGAATATACAGGCCTGGCCAAAAGTATGGAGCACCCTTAAAATTCGCCGTTTTGACAGAATAACTGCAAAAATGTTTTTATTCCTGCTCGAGAATGAAATTTAACATCTCGAGGAATCAGAAAAGATGGTCTGAAAAGCTATTAAATGTACAAAAAGTAGTTACTTGTAGTGTTGCAAATAGTTAATTTTACTTTCACGTAACATTTTATTTGATAAGTCAGGGATAATTCAGATTTGGTCAGGAAAAGTCAGGGAAATTCAGTTGCAAATTTTCGTATGAGCCCTGCAATGGGACATCTGAATACTAAAACGAATCTGTACGAGCTTTCCACATATTTCACTAGAAAAGGAATCCTAAAGGTTCCTTCTGCCGTCTTCGTTACTGTCCCGATGTCTTGCTTCTTGGTCCCGGGTGCCGGTTCTTGGAAGTTCCACTGCAATAAATAAGTTGACTAGTAGCACTGATATTATTGAGCCGGAGTCGTCCGGGAGCAAGTCTGTGTCCTTTGTGCAATGGTACTCTAGCATTGTGTAGCACTGATGAGCCGTCCTAGCTAGGCGACAAGATGGGTGCGGTGCACAGTGGCGACAGCAGAGGACTGGTCACTGGAGACGTTGAATAGCCATCGTCCATCGCCACGTCAAAGACGAATTTTTGAGCAGACATAAGGCAGGATTCCTTGGCCTTTGCGGCCACCATTACCGCAAGAGTGGCCAGCGGCGAGTTACAGTGCCCGGTGCGGGATGGTGCAGTTGCGAACAGCTGTGCCTCGTATTTGAGCAACTGACCCATGAAGTTAAAGTTGGGTGAGATGATGCTTCGTCTTGTCTTCACGTACTCGTACGCCTCTTCCAGCCTCAGGTGTCTTGCGGACATCAGGTAGGCCAGGCAGATGGTGGCTGAGCGGCTGATGCCAGCATGGCAATGGACCAGGACCTTACCACCGGAGGCCTTCACTTCATCTGTAATAGAAAAATAGAATTGTTTCAGAACTGGGTTATGTGGAATTGGATTACTCTTGGGTCACTGGGGCTTGAAGTGCCGCAATGACTTCCAAAGGGGACATTTGGGAGGCTGGGTCCCAGTTTGGTGAAGGACCTTGCTGACTCTTGAAATTAATGGATTCTGTTGGTTAATTTGGTCACCAGGCTCCATGTGCCCTTGGGTACCGAACAGATCTTGACCTTGCAAACACAAGTAGGCCTATCTGTCCATTTTTCTGAAGATAAGGGTTCTTGAAGTGAATTCCTAGAACATTACAGACTATAAGAATCAAGGAATCAACAAGGCTGATGACTAGGATCACTTTGGATTACAAGGATTAAGAATGACACTGCAGAATAAGATTCAAGGAATTCAAGAACTGGGATTCCCATAGTTCTGCAAGGGACCTTATGGAATAGGATGCCCTGGATCCCTAGGAAATCTTGACCTTGTTGACACAAGAATCTGTTCACTATTGAAGATGAGGAATCCTGAAGAGATGTCACCTAGAACATTTCAGATCTTTCCTTAAGGGACTTCATCAAGGGTCGTGAATACCAAAGAAGTCTGGACAAGAACCTTGCAAACGTTGAGAATTCCCTGCCATTTTGGCTGAAATCGTAATTATTCACCATTTTCAATGAGAATGGTACCCTAAAATTACGGTCTCCATCCAAATATAGATTTTCAAAGTTATGCACTTTTCTGAATGTATGGGCAGATGGGGCCGACAAGGCAGGAACTTGGTCGCATTTGGAACATTTTCGACGTTTAAAGCCGTGAAGTGCCCAAATCGACCGGAACGGGTCACGTGGCGTGAGTGATGAGGTCACCAGAGGTTCGTAGCGCCCCTCCAAGCAGATGTTTTCACTAAAAATTACCGGTTTGGCCAGATATAGCCCAGGCCCACCCTAGGAGGGATACCATGTTTTCCGTCTTGTTCAAATATGGCTTCTTATTCGCTTCAAAGCTCATTTTTATAGGTTTTCAAAGAAATCTTACTGAAAAATCATGAAAAATTCCTTATTAATAGCGATTTCATACAAAAAGTGCTGGGTCACTAGAAAACGTGGTAGAAAACCTTTTCAAAAATTATATGATAAATTCTTATTAAAAACAATAGCCATGATTCAAGTGTTGATTTCGCTGTTTTTGGAAGGGAAAATTATCTGTGTTAATAATAATTAATTTCAAATAATTTTTTGAACTTGGGAAGAGAAAAATATTTTTATTATAATTTTGCAACAAGTTTACTTCCACAATTTGTCAGTAGTGTCTAAGATGATGTGTATCAAATAAGCAGGTCTATTTTTAATTTGGAAGGAGCAAAAAAAACAAGCTAAAATATTCGTGCTAGAAACTTGCAGTTGAAAAATTATAATTTTTTATTATAATTTGTCAGCACGATTTGTCAGTTGGCCTAGAGCGTCTAAAAAATTTTTTTTCCAAATTAAAATAGCTTGTTTGAAATCCTTTATTTAAAAAAATCGTATGTTCTTTTGAAAAGCTGCAAGTGTTGTTGTTTCAGATTCGAAAACAAATACATGAAAATGGCAGAAAGAATAATTTTATGGAAAAAATAAAGCAAGTACCTTTCAGGCATGAATCGTATATTTTTTATTGTTGTTCTAATTTCGAATGAAATGTAGTTTAATATTTTTAACAGCGTTTAATAGTTCTGACATTTTTGAACAGTTGTTACGTTTTTAACATTCGTCAACTGTTGTTAACAGTGTTTAACATTCGTTAACAGTTTGTAACAGTTAATCTTTTTTCCAGAAAATTAGTACTTGTGCTATTCTCTATGAATGCATTTTATCATGGTTCTTTCTTCGTCCATAGATGGCGCTGCAATCTTGGTCCTTTTAGCCCTATTTTCTAAGCAGCTGGGTCAGCAGGAGGTACCAGAAGCCAGTCCTGGGGTCGAAAACTGACCCCAAGAACCGCAATCGGCCCAGGGGGTTGCACATGATACCCGGAAGTCCCAAAAGGGGTGTTACTCATCTACCGTTGTTGACACTGGGGGGCGCTACGGTCGCTATAGGCTTTGTGTCTTCAGCATTTGGTGGCCTTGGGGTTGACAAATGACCCCAAGACGACGCCAGAGGGTGCGTCGTTCAAGCTTCAAAAGGAGGGAGAAAGTGTGAATTATCGTCATTGGAGTCGTGTTTGGCAATTTCTGCTTCCGGTGTCGTTGGGGTCGTGCTACATCCGCTCCCTCGTGGCGCTCTGCCCAATTGCCAGGCGTGCCAACCTTGTGTTCAGGTGCGACCATCTTTGGCCTCAACTCAATTTTTCGGGAAAAAAACATTGGGGAAAGCTGATCCCCTATTCTTGAGATTGTTTGAGAGGCACTCATGATCTCAGTTCTGAAAGACTGTTGAAAGAGCTGTGATTTGTTCGAAGACATGTCCTAAGATGGTCATCCTGGACGGACATGGGGGTGCGTCACCAGGACCAGGGTCACTGGCCATGGCGGGAATGCCGTCCAAATTGGGGGTTTTCGAGGCCAGAACAACAACCCCTGGCGGTGGGGGAGACCAGCCAACGAAAATGGATGAAGGTTGTTGTTGTTGTTGGTTTTCAGTTTCCCTTTGACCTACAATCCCACAAGTCACCTCCTCGAGTCTGATCACCTTGCTCATGTTTACCTACAGGACCTCAAAATTTTCAACTTCTTTGACTTTTCCAGGTTTTTGGACAAATTTCACTGACTTTATCAACAGTTGTCTGTTGCAAAAACTGAACCAAAATTCATCACTTACTGGTAATTTAATTTATCGCTTCAACAATTGAGATTGGTAAATCAGGGTGTCTACTGGTCATGGAAGTCGCGGAAAAGTCATGAAATGAGGATTCAGGGCATGGAAGTCATGGAAACTTTCCCATTGACATTTAATTCAGAGTCATGATAGTCATGCAATTTACATCAAGGTCATGGGATTTTTGTCTTCATTGATTCACAAAATAAAACTTCATTTGTCACCTAGTTTTACGAAACTTGATGGCTAGTATTGCATTTTAACCAAAATCAGATTTTTAATCAACAAGTTACTCGGCATTTGGTTGACCTCTCCCCTAGCTAGCATCATTTGGGGATAGTCGTTCAAATGTAACTTAATCATAAATGACTGAAATTATTTCAAATTGAGCTATATTATCAAATGATTTTAGTTGCGCAAAAGCACATTTTTAAAACCAGTCTTAGGCAATTTTTTTTTTGCAAACTTCCATGAGAGATGATGGCTTTTAACCAAATTTAAAAAACAAATGGTGATTCGAGATTTGGTTGACCTCTTCACCTGTTATCATTTGGATAACCTACCCTCTCTCATCAATAATTATCCGATTAATTAACTTGACTTATCAAAACAAATGTCACATGTGTTTAAAATTAACTATCTACAAAACTACAATTAACTATTTTTTGTATTTTTCTGTCAGGAGGGCTAGCCAAACCTTCACTGAAATTTCCCTTACTTTTCCAGGTTTGCAGACACTTTTTGGAACATTTCCAGACAATTTCAAGAAACAGTTTTTTACAGATTTGATCCAAGCAAATATGCCATATGGCGGAAATTTTAGAAACTATGCATCTGATCACGAAATGAAGGAATTGGGCCACAATTTCGTAAGATGAAATAATAAGATTAATAATTAAGACTGCCATTGCAGAAATTTTTAAAAAATTACAAGAAATATTGGATTTTGCGAACACTATAGTGGTTGAAACCACTAGATCTCAAAACACTGCATTTTGTGGACTTCTTTGAAATATTACAAATTCTTCATAATGAGGGAAGCGCTTTAGTAGAAATTTTTAGAAAAAGTAGAACACAAATCCAGCTTTTCTAATGCTTTTCATGAGATAGTTACTTATCCCAATCATAATAGTTGTGCCACAACAAATTTCCCTGACTTAATGGTCGAAATGTCAACATTTCCCTGACTTTATGGACAAAATATCAACATTTCCCTGACTTAATGATTAAAATGTCAACATTTCCCCGATTTCCCTGACGGAATGAATCATGCATTTATCATGCATTATATTTTAAAATTTCCCTGACTTCCACCTGACGTTCCTTGACTTAATGATCAAAATGTCAACATTTCCCTGGCTTTCCCTGTCGGCAAGAACCCTGCAATATTAGGGCATGGTACCATATTCCTTCCTGAATATATTTGCAATATATGCAAATATCATGCAATATATTTAAAAATTTAAAAATAGTAAACTATCTACATGTCTTTGACATGTACAAAAAAAATTCTGGGTTACCAGAAAGCAGGAACCTTGTTTGAAGATGTGGGTAAACCAAATGCCGAGTCGACATTGTTATTTTAATAGAAAATTGGGTTAAAATTAATTTCTGATCATTTGCCAAAAAAAATGGCAATTTCCATTATTTTCTTCACCCCTACCCCTATCAGGCACTACATCTTAACCACTGGTCATGCCCAGTCGGTTGCCAGCAATTTTCAAATACTAAAGTCATCCATGCGTTCCCCAGCCTTAATTCCATCCGCTGCCCGGCATGCGTCCTAAACTGCCTAAATTGATTAAATTGTCAAAGTGCTATCTTGAGCAGTGTCTCAATTGCCCAATTAATCGAAACGGAAGGATGCAGTGATAAGAAGCGACACTGTCAAGTGCACCAAAATGCTGGCAGCACTTCGGGGCAATTGCCATGACATGAAGATTTCCTGTCGTTTGTAAACAAAACTCGTAAACAGGATTTTTGAATTATCGAATCGCTCAGAAATTCTATTTATAGCGTTGCGTTGGACGACGGGAAGCCAAATAAAAACCCCATTTATCGACATCGGATGGTTGGGGGGGCGCAGTGGAGCGTTCAGGTGGAAATCACCCAAAATAATCAATTTCTGTGATGATAAGCCTGTCTCTGCCCTCAAAATTCCAACGCAAATGCCATGGTTAGTTAACCAATCGTTGCTGCTGACCCCTGGTGGGAGGAGGGCAAATTCCGCCTTGCTTGGCCACGTGGATGTCGCCAAAATAGCATTGTTGGAATGAGTGTTTGGAGGGCTTTCCAACGACACCTCACATGGCCTGGGTCGGTTGAATGGTTTCCACGGAGTTTACTGACGAACCTGGGGGCACAGGTCGGGCGAATTCGCTTGGCTAGGTCACTTGGGAGTCGCCAAAATAGAATTGTTAGAATCAGTGTTCGGAGGGCTTTCGAACGACATATTACATGGCCTGGGTCGGTTGGATGGTTTCCATGGAGTTCACTGACAAACCTGGGGGCAAAGGTCAGGCGACTTCCACCTGGGAGTCACCAAAACTGCATTGTCGGAATCAGTGTTTGGAGGACTTTCAAGGGATACGTCACATGACAGGGGTTGTTCTGGTGGATTCCAAGGAGTTCACTGACAAATATGGGGGCAAAGGTCCAGCCAGAGGCTTTTCTTTGTCCATGCACTGGGTGCCCTACATGAAATAGGACTGTTTCAAAATTAGCATTGCCACAGTTGACTAACAGGCATGGCCTAAGTTAGCTCAGTCAGCTCAGTAGGAACCACTGATTTATGGAATGCAATTGGCTTACAGTCATCTGCTATTATGTATCGTTTGCAAAAAGCATCACGGTTGCCTGGCAACCTGCGTGCCCAATGTCCTTCGCTTCTTAGCTTCTACTTAGCCAAGTGAGCCAGGTTTTTCTTGGATCAGTCAGTAGCTGGATCGTGGACAGGCTCAGTTTTGGAATGCTGGCTTGCGAGACACTGAGCCAAGCTCACTTCTGGAACGATGTTTCTCACTTGTCTCACGAGCAGCTCAATTTTGGAACAGCCCTAATGCTATTTTTAGTTCAAGATGATGAACTGGGGTAAAGTGAGGCAAGGGTCAGCTTCCTCAGCTGAGTTGACACACCAGGATTGTAGTAGTCACCAAAATGGCTTTGTCAGAATCAGCATTCCAAGGGCTGTCCAATGACACCTATCACATGCTTGGCATCATCCATGTGGTTTCTGCAGAGTTCACTGAGAAAGTCAGCTGGCACTGGTGGTAGTAGTAGCCACTTTTCCTTGTGTGGCGGCTCCTTTGGATGAGAGTTAAAACAGAGGTCCCAAGTGAAAACTCTTGCTCTCCACACGTTAAAGATCCTTCAGGGAGATGTATTTCCCGTTAATAAAAAATTCCCAGTAGCCTGTCTACCCCCTGGCATTGGTGATAACCCCTCGTGTGCGAAAATAGACCAACGTTAAAAATCTCAACCAACCAACCAACAAACTGAAAAAGGTTGATCAAAAATGGGCCTTACCGATAAACTGGGTGGCCTCCATGAACCAGGAGCTGATGTCAGCGCTGCCTGAATCGTCCACTGGGATGCACTTGTAAGCGAAGCAGGCCCCAGACAGGTTGGGCGACGTCCTGGACACGTTGAGCAAGGCCGTGATGGCAAGTCGTTCCAGAGTACTTTGGTTGGCGGCGTGGAATGCGCTGCCCAGGTACAAGTGCGGGAGGATCTCCACCGGGTCCCCTTGCTCGTAGAACGGGTTGTTGCCGTGGTTGGAGTGCTGCTGTTGCAGAGGTGCCCCACCGCCCAGGAGGCTGGACAGCGTTGTCATGGCGGGGCTGGGGGAAGACGAAAGTGGTGCAGTCACACTGCCCTGGTGCGATCGGAAGTGCGAGCCCACACAGAGGTGTGCGTGCTTCTGCCGGAACCTCTGGAAGCCTCCTGAAATGGAAGATGTATGCAATTAGAGGGCTGGTTTGGTTTGTGGGGTTATGGGCACAATGACTGAAAGACAAACGTTTAGATTGACTGGAAGATGTATGTAACCGGAAGTTGTGTATAACTTCCCTTGTAGTGGGAATAGACTGGTCATGTGGGGTGTCTACTTGAAGGTCGCAGTCAGCAGGTTAACCCCATGGTGGTTTTATTGTGATTGGTAAAATATGGGACTCCAAAAGACTTGAAAGGCAAATTTTGGGGTGCTGAAAGGGTGTGGTGAGCAGAATTTCCCCATGTTATTCTTATCATGGGTCAATGACTAAAAGGCTAGCATCTTGGTATGAATGTAAGTAGCACTGACTAGCACACAGTCACCAGCAGTGGTTCGTTGGGCACCCATTGTTGTATTGGGTGTCCGTATTGTCATTGATCGATTGGGACCCAGAAATCCTAAACCAATAGTTTATTTATGGTTAATTTTTTGTACAAATGCAAAAAAACTGGTCTGAATGGAACTAGGGAACTAGTCACGAGGGGTGTCTACTTATACATGTACAGTGATCAAAAAAAATATTTGAACAGTATAAGAATTGCTGTTCACGATTAAATGAAAAGGAGTACATATTTGACAGCATATTTGTTATAACGGTTACATTACATGGTTTACGTAACAACAAAACAAAACATTTGTAAAAATTAGATAGACT
>JAQGAF010004750.1:0-13606 GCA_034687865.1 Kryphioiulus occultus
AAGTCCCCAGATGTTTTCCGAAGTCCCCCGATGTTTTCCGAAGTCCAGATGTTTTCCGCCGTCCCCCGATGTTTCCCGCCGTCCCCCGATGTTTCCCGCCGTCCCCCGATGTTTCCCGCCGTCCCCTGATGTTTCCCGTGATGTCGCCCGATGTTTCCCATGATGTCGCCCGATGTCCCCGTGATGTCGCCCGATGTCTCCCCGATGTCCCCCCGATGTTCCCCGATGTTCCCCCGATGTCTCCCGATGTTCCCGTGATGTCCCCCGATGTTCCCAATGTCCCCCGATGCTCCCGTGATGTCCCCCGATGTTCCCGTGATGTTCCCGTGATGTCCCCCGATGTTCCCATGATGTTCCTACGATGTTCCCTGATGTCCACACGAAGTACCACAAGGTTTGTGAATGAGTGGACTCACCTGGACTTGCAGTGACTTCAGTGGGACTTGAACCAACATGCACACCTGACTTCATATGTTGTATACCCCTCGAACAGAATTAAATTCGATATTGAGTTAGAATGTCCTCAGTGCATTTTTCTTGGAAAGTTGGATATTTTCTTCCCAGAAACACATTTGTTTTTTTCTTCTCGGATTTACATTATTCAAATTCAGGTTTAGGCTTTTATGTTTTTAGGGTAGGCCCCCCACCTACCTCTGAAAAGGTGACCCTAGTTTTATGTTCCTTTGTAGCCCAGGATGGTTTTAAGGGTTTCTTGCCCCTTGCCAGCATTAAGCGCACACGTGTACATGTACGTATCTATTTCCCATTTAATTGTATATCTCAAAGCAGTTTTGATAACCTGTCAATGCCAAAGTCATTACTGTCTTTAAGCATTTTCACGCAAGATTTGCAAGGGAGTTTTATCAAGGTAATATAGTTAAGACGGGTACAAAACAAACAAAGAGTTAGACCGAATATTTAACGTAATAACCGATTTCTATTGGTCAATCGGACATTATTTAATTTCTGAGAAATACGAGCGTAATCGCTTATTTAATGGGATTTACGGATGGTTTATAGCGTTACCTGTCTCATCAATTAACTGCTCCAACCTTGATGCCCTTCGATGTGGGCTGGAAAATAAGCCTTATTTGTAGTGCCAGTGATATATTTTATTCAATTTTTTCTTTCCCCACAATGGCCACGCATGCGTGAAAATGCACAACACCCCTTAATGAATTATTATCCGAAAAAAAAGGCGTTAAAAGGCAGTGAACTTTTGCCAAGAAAATCTTGAAATTCCCACTTGACTATTGCTCTTTGAATTAATTGCTTCGCAGAATTCGTTAATTGTACCGCCTTTGTTTGGCATTGAAGTGTTTTATGATTGTCAAGTCAGGTTACCTATGAAAACCATCTTGAATTCGATAATTAATAATAAAATTCTGCAAAAAATGGACAGGGGCAACTTATTTAAAAAGCAAGGTGTTTTTAGTTATTTTGCATTAAGTAATCTTGCATTTGAACGTATCAGCATCTCAAAAAGCAAATGCTTTTCGTTATTCCCATATGCAACAATTATATGCGAATAATATATTATAAATATACTAATATATATTTGCAATACATGTGTAATAGACTTATAATTAAAAAAAGGAATTATTGTTGTAATGTATGACAAATAGTTTAATAATATATAACGAAGACAAATATTTATATTATAAAGTATTACGAATATATTTTTCATCATATATATAATGACATCTTATTAAAAATGTACTATTAAAATAATGTGGAAAATATAATATTAATATATTAGGAATATACTCTACGTCTATATAATATTTGTGAAAAACAAAGTTTGCAATGTGTGTTTAATATGAACACTTGATTGGGCTATTTGGGATAAAATCAAGTCAGGAAATAGTATATAACAAACAAGACACAGTATGGTACTTATGCATTAATGAAAATTGCGTATATTGTGCAAATTTTTCCTCCTATATTTGGCACTTATTATTTTACACATGGCACAAAATATTATAAATATATTTCAGCAACATTTATAAACCTAACTCAAAATATATGAGATTGGGTCAATTTTGGTATATTTCACATATACTGTATAAATAAAATATATATTTTCCATATATTCCATGTGGGTTTTGCATTTGATGGTGATGTTGTTTGGCAGTAACATTTAGTGGCATTATGATGTGCAAATCAGGGAAATTAATGAATTCCGAAATTAAGTAATCTTGCATTTGGACACATCAGCATGTCAACAACAGCTAAACTGAATATTCCAGTTTTGTGCAAAAATGCCCATAAATGGATATGAAATGGAAAGATGCTCGGATGGAGAATTTAGTTCGCATTGGAAGAAAAATGTAGTGTAAATCAAGAAGTGTCTTGTTTTACTACGCAACAAGTTAAAAGTGAATGTTGAAAGAAGGGTTTCAATTGGCTGTCAAGGTGCCAAAATGTGAAACCTGACAAACAAGCAGCAATCCTACATTGGACTGTTTGAAATAGTGGAGTTTTAAAGGCATTTCATTTCTTGTTAAGGATGTACTTAAGCAGTTGTCAGTGTATTTTTTATAGGAGAAAAATATTTAAAGCATGTCAACAGATAGGAATTTTGACTGCTGTTCAAAAACAAGGTTCAGCGGGTCTAATGCCACATGCTGTTTACTCGTCTCTTAGCACTTGGGTGGTTGGCCAATTTGGCCTCCGATCCTATTTTATTTAAAATTACTGCCAGTTTTTTTTTGTTTGTTTTAGCTCGTTTCTCCGGGTTTTCCAACTCGATACATGTGCTCGAACCACTGGGGTAAAATGTTGCAAAATGATACAATTTTATCTGTTTAGAGAAATGAAACACTTTGTAGTAATCAAAGACCCTCGTTTCAATTGCTGATTAAAATTTGGTTTACAGCTCATTAAAAAAGGAAATTCACGAAGGCAAGTTTTGTATAGTTTAATGTACTTGTTCTGATCGGGATTGTCAAGTGCTATTTTTCTGGTCTGGTTTCTGGACATTTCTAAATGTTGAACCTTCTCCAAAAAATTTCAGAAAACTGTAAAGCTGGGTTTGTACTATTTCACGAAACATTGTAATATAACAAATTGGTTTTTAGCTCTGTTTTACAACTTGCAATATACCACGTTTGGTTACTTAGTTTAAACCCAGCTTAACATAACATGTTAATTTAACATATTTCATAACAAATGATAAATTTTAACCCAAATTATTATTTTATGAATCAATCAAAGGCAAAAATTACATGAACCTGATGCAAATTTCATGACTTTTCCATGACGTTGATGTAAATTTCCATGACTTTGATGTAAATGTCATGACTTTTCCATGACTATGATGTAAATTTCTTGACTTTTCCATGACGTTGACGTAAATTTCATGACTTTTTCATGACGTTGACGTGAATTTCATGACTTTTCCATGACGTTGGCGTCAATTTCATGACGTTTTCATGACATTGACGTGAATTTCATGACTGTTCCATATCTTTGATGTAAATGTCATAACTTTTCCATGACGTTGACGTAAATTTCATGACTTTTCCATGACTTTGATGTAAATGTCAAGACTTTTCCATGACGCTGATGTAAATTTCTTGACTTTTCCATGACATTGACGTAAATTTCATCACTTTTCCATGACGTTGAGTGGAATTTGATGACTTTTCCATGACATTGACGTGAATTTCATGACTTTTCTATGACATTGATGTAAATTTCATGACTTCCACGACCTTAATTTCATTTCATGACTTTTCCATGACCGGTAGACACTCTGTATCACAATGTTTTGTGATGTTTTGTGATGAGGTTGTGATTATCTCGCCCTTTCGCATACCCAATCATCCGGTAAAAATAGCGAAAAAAAATGTCGGTCATCCGATGCATACCATCAGCATATTTTTGCCAGAAAAAATAACAGCCTCAAATAATCCCATTTAAATAGCATTTTCGTTGTCCTTGTTGTTTAACAGTGCAGTGTTTCTTAGCAGAGTTTAAGGCTCTTCAGTAATAATTGCCACGCCCAGTGCGTTTTGAATAATGCAAACTGGGCAAAAGGAGTCAAGGTTGAAAAATGAAGGTGAAGGTCCCCCGAGCTTACGTTGCAGTCTTATCGCTCCGTAGCATCGTTAATTGGCGGGGAACCTGCACTGGCCGTTTATATAATAGACATTGTAAGTGCTTGAATTAGCGACAAACATCGAGATGACCAGGCTTGTGTTGGCGACACATTAGTCATTCGTATCCCCGAATGATGGGTTCACTGGCCTAACAACTGCATTCATTAGGAGGTTTAGCTCGGGGAAAAATGCCTTATTCGAGATTAACGATGATTTATCGGACAACTATCACGCGCGACAATCGTGCGGGATAATCGTCCGGCGATTTCACTGCAATTTCACCGCAATTTGCCGGTTTCTTAACGTTTTTAATGGTATTTTTTGTTGTATTTGTTAGCACGTGTTTTCGTAAGGATTTTGAATTTGCCGCTCCCGATCACGTGCGAGCGCCCATTGGTCGAGTGGAGTCACGTGCCGGTGCGCGAGGATGTAGCGCACGTGGGCTGCCATGGCAACCGTGGAATGTGAGATTCCATTTTGGCGTTCTACGTTATAGAAAATTCGATTTAGTTTTTTTCAAGATGGCGTAAAATTATAAAATACCAAAAACTAGCCAACTTTGCAGTGGTATCTCAAGTGAAATAACAGTCAACAGGTAATTAATATATTGATGGTTGAAAAGCGAAGAGTTTAAATTGTATTTTTGGCGTTTTTAAAATGCGATTGATCCGAAATGATTGATCTTAGGTGTGTCAGTGAACTATGGTAGGCTAAATAATGAGTAAAAATATGAAAATTAATCAGTTCATATGAAAATACAAAATGAAATGCACGGACATTTTATGAAGTTTAATTTGCAGTGACAACAATACTCCCTGTATAGCTACTAAATATAAATTACCCCACTAAATGGAAAAATGGGCATACTTTGGTAATTGATATCTCCATATGCGTTCGTAAAAAAAGTTCATTGAATTTTAAGGTATACTGCAACATCATGACCATGGGAGTCAATTAAATACATGTACATCTATTTGTAAAATATACGGTATGCATGTCCAGTCAGCCATGTCAGTTTCTGAGAAGGTAATACATGTATTTTAAGTTTCTTTTGAGTTCTCCTGTCTTATCTGTACTTGTGAATTTCTTTCCATAATCATTTCTTAGCAAATTGGATGATACTATTACTGGATATCTACAGTGTACATGTACAGTACGTATTACGTACTATTAACATGCACTTTAAAGTGGTTTTTCTGAACAAGTTTACTTTTTTTAAAACATGTGCCAGAGAACTGCTGCAAAAGCATTAAAGGTGAATAATGATAAGTAAATAATTTAAAATGAATCAGTAGATATGAAAATACAAGATGAAATGTATCGAGTTGTTCTATAAACATGTTCAACTTGATGTGACGACCAACAAGCAATTAAGGGTGACCACTCGTATTTAGTGCCGAAGTTGTTTAATAGTATCTACTGTAAGTTGTTTAATAGTATCTACTGTAAGTTGTTTAATAGTATCTACAGTAAGTTGTTTAATAGTATCTACTCTAAGTTGTTTAATAGTATCCAAGTTGTTTAATAATTATAATTTTTAATTGTTTATAAAACTATACTTTTTTAAATTGTTCGAATTTTTCAATATATTTTTATAGCCTTAATTGGGCTTTTTTGCAACCAATTCAAGGTAGCTCGTTGTGAAATTTAAATAAACTTTAAATCCATTAATTGTAAATTATCCGTTTGGTTTTAATATTCAACATGTTTCTGACACTAAGAAGTCCAAACAAAATTTTTTCTAAATTTCTCATTTTTTTTACTCAACTAGTTTTAATCAATATCAAATTCAAGATGTAACCATGATGGCCAAGATGGCCGCCCGCAGCCTCCGTAAAAACAACATCTATAAATCAGATAATCAAATGTTGAGTTATTATCGTCAGGCGTTGGTTATCTATCTTTAAATACCGTAATATATAACGACAGCAATCATTAATTTTCGGTGGAAGTGTTTTGCTTAAAATTGCAATTAATCACTGATGGAAATCATGGACAGTTTATGCGAAATGCTGGCGAATTATGCACGTACATGTATAAACGAGACAGCACATTGTGTTGTTTCTGAAAAATGATTAATGTGGCCCAACAGGTTTGCTGGACGCAGCCTGGGGCCTGGGCACTTATTTTTGGTATAAATGCTGCTTCTGTGTGGCGGGAAAAACAAGTTCATTTTTTTGTCAAAAAAGCTAGAAGATGAGCTCCGTAATTACAAAATTGCAAGATAATAACTTCATCATAGTGCTGTGCATAATGCCGAGAAACCTGTTAGATTATATGTTACAGGGTGGTGCAGAAACAATTAGACATTGTAAACTCGGTGCTGCTTGAACGTTTTAGTAGGTGGTCAGGCAAAACACATAAGACGTGCTGGGGGTTTTCATATTGATTCATACTAGTTGCGTAAAAAATGAGAACTTTAGAAAAAAAATTATGCCTGGACTTTTTAGTGTCAGAAACGTGTTGGATATTAAAACCAAACGGATAATTTACTGTTAATGAATTTAAAGTTTATTTAGATTTCACAACAAACTACCTTGAATTGGTTACAAAAAACCCCAATTAAGGCTATAAAATATATTTAAAAATTCGAACAATTTAAAAAAGTTAGTTTTATAAAAATTAAAAATTATAATTATTAAACAACTTAGATACTGTTAAACAACTTCGGCAGTTGAGTAGGTTGTCAGTAGGGTCAGTGTTGAGTAGGGTTGCCCATAAGCTACAGCGTCATGGTTTTGTTGGTTGACCCCTTGAACTCAAAATCGATTTCAAGCTCTAGTGCTGTAGTGGTCAAAGTCATATAGCACTCACACCCTTTGGTCACGTTTAAATGAAGTGACCACCAGGCTAGCAGGCAGTAATTGGCTGTAAAAGGGCTCGAACAGGGTGGTTATTGACCAAAATGGTTCTGCGAAACGAGTAATTGTCCTGTCGTAGATCCTGACCTGCTGTTTAATGTGTCTGCTAGTTAGCGGTCATTGCTGACCACACAGGGCTGAAATGTTGACCGTACATCGAGTGAGATGGGCGTGGCGAATAGTATTGACACGGAAGTCATGTGGCGCCACCGCTAGTGGTCATCAGCAAGGTTTAATAGCGTTATCATTCTAGGTTTTATTTTGCTGAAAATAATTTGGCTTGTATTTTGTGAATTTAGGTATTAGTTTGAATTAATTTAATTTGTTTTATCGAAGTTGTTTTCTGGTTGTAATTTTTTTAGTTTATATTTCTTAAATATAATGTATACATAAGTACATGTATCTTCCAAAGTTTTATTTCGTTGAAAATGAATTGGATTTATTTTTAATTGCATTTTGTGAATTGAGGTATTAGCTATAATTTGTTTGAATTAATTTTATTTGCGATGATCGAAGCTGTTTTCTAGTTGTAATTATTTAGGTATTATTTAAAATTAGTTTGAATTAATTTAATTTGTTTGATCGAAGTTGTTTCCTGGTTGTAATTTTTAGTGTTTAAATTTCTTAAATATAATGTATACACAGTCACGTGTTAATTCTCTATTTGCTGGTCATAATTTTGCTAGTTTACATAGCCATATGCGTTCTGTTTTCTTCCATTGTTTGCTGAAATTATGCTAATGAGTGATATACCCTAATAATAGGCGCCATAAATTAAAATAGAAAAAAAAAACAATTTCACGGTGAAATTTTACGCTTCATTTTCTGCCAACGTATGCTAATTTCCCTTTTTAATTTTTCATTGTCTCAAAAATGAAATTATAAGCCTGTTTCAACGAAAATTGACAGGTTTGACAAGTGAAAAAAAATAACAGTTGGTTTCTGGGAAGGAGCAAAAAGCACAAAGTGTTGTAATTATAATACTCAGTTCGTTGCAAAATAGCTTTTGGTCTAGGGGGTGCCGCCCCATTTATACCAACCACAAACTCCATACCGAAACTCTTAAGGGTCAAACGTTTCCCCTGACATTCTTTCATAGCAGTTTTGTGGTGATAGGTTGCCTGACAACAAGGGATCAAATTTGCTTTTGGTGTATCTTGTGTATGTAATAACATCATCGTCATTTTTGTACTATTTATTTTGATTTGATTTCCACTCATTGCATATGAAGGACAAGGTGTCTCTTTTTAATTTATAATTTGTTACCACAAGGGACGTGTCTATGATTATCTTTATGTGGAGCACTGGAGATTTTCCACAGAATGTACGCAATGAGAGAAGTCTGATTTCAGTGAAACAATAATGACTATTGTGATATTATAACTATTTACACTATTAAGCTACCGATTAATCTGTAAAGTTGCAATTGAATTTTCGTGTTTTTCTACTTACTTGAAGCAATGCAATCAGTGTATCAGTTACTGTATTTGAAATCTTAAACCACAGTATTGTTTGTTTTGTTTAATTTAACTCTTTTAACCATTGGGTTTTATTACCATTTATTTTTCCATTTTACCCCATTTGTTTCTCCAAATAATTGAAAGTTGCAATGATTTTTGAGAAATCAAGTTGTTCCCCCCCATTGTTGAGACATGGGGAGGGAATTTACTCTTGAACACTTTCAATTATTAAGCAAGACTTATTCTAACTGCTATGTACATGTAATCAATGCATTTGCATGCAAACAAACAAAATTCCCTGATTTTCCCTGAAAACTGATTTTTCATTGGAAATTCCCTGAAAATTTCCTTTTATTTCTAATTCCCTAAAAATTACATGTATTGGCTTTTTATTTCAAATTCCCCGATTTTTCCTGAAAATTGCCTTTTTATTTGAAATTTTCTGATAATGGTAATTCCTCTCCCTAGATTTCCCTGATTTCTGTTATCCATGTAGCGAGGTCACCCTGTAACCATTGTGCCCCATATTATAATGCGCAACACTGGAGGGGACCACTTGTTGCGTATTGACCTGTATGAAAGTAAAGAACTTTTCTTATTTTATTGAGCAGCATATCGTTTGGTCAATTGAAATATTGAATTAATTTTCAATGTTCATTAAGCAATGTTATTTTAATTACGTAACATCGCTGAGGACAAATCGTTGTTCCGCAAACACAATACGAAACGTGGCGAGAATACTATGCAGGCTTAACGCAGTTTTTTGTCTGCAGGCAGTCGTTCATTTTTTTTGTTTTGCTATTTAACATAAAGTACGTTCTGCTCAAGATTTACATACGTTAACGCTTGTGTAAAGCCGAAAGGCACGTTGCCATGTGGTGGGAGAGCCGGTACATTTTGGGCATTCAGATGGAGAACAACAACAACAGATATATTAGTTTGCACGTTGGCAACCTGTTTACCAGACAACTCACAGAAAAATTCTTCGAATTCCTGAGCCAAAGAGTACGGGGTAGATCAACCTTAGAAAATTAATTTTTTACGAGTGCTGCATGGCATAGGGTTCAAAACACAAAACAAGCGCCTATCAGTTGTATTACTTTGTCTTGATATCAACGAAATAAGTACGGAGTAGTTTTATGAATGTGTTTTGATGCTGTGGGACGTTCAGACATCAATTTTTCATCAAATTCAATCAGACATCAAATTGTCATCAATTTTTCTAGATTTTTTTTAACAACTCCTACAGTATGTACTGTATGTCAGCATTGGGCATCAATTCCAGATCCCATCCCCCACATACGATGATTGATCAAGAAATTTTGAATTAAGCGAATTGTTTGTAAAATATTAGACCTACCCCTTCCCTATGTCAACGGTTTTCATCATTTCCAGAACCAAAAATGATGACAATCATTGACTAAAAATTGCCGAATTTAGATAATTTGAATAAAAATTAGATTAGAAATGACGATTTTTAGTCCATAAAAGTAATGCTGAAGCAAATGTTATAACAATTAGCAATTTTTTTGCGAAATTGGATCTGAAATGAAGGATTTTAAAGCAGTGTTTTATAAAACAGCTATGACATCATCACTTGGCCAACCCTCACGCCCCTAACTTTACCGTGATATGATGACGTAATGCTTGAGGGCCCCTTATATAAATATAACTAGTAAAACACAATGGGCTACCCCTACCCCAAGAGATGATGATATAATACTTGAACGCACCCCATATAGATATGACTGTTAAAAAGCAATGGGCTAACCCTTCTCCCAAAGATGAGGTAATATTTGAACGCCCCCTATATGAATTTATGAATGTTAAAGAAATTTAAGCTACCCCGAAGAAATAATGACATAATAATTGAACGCCCCCAATATGAATATGTGAATTTTTAAAAAAAAAATGTATGGCTACCACCCTATGAAATGATGACAATTCTTGAACAACCGATTTAGGGATCTAAGCTAATCAATATCAAAAACTGATAAAAAAATTGAAATAAAAATTATCCCAAAGTTATTTCGTTACTAAACTTATGGTGGTGTGAATCTACAGTATCTATTTTGGTATTTGGATCTATTAATGGTTTTCGTTTTCAAAGCTGGAAATTGAAATAAAAGCATTAACAATAATTGAAATAAGAACATTCAGAATAATTTAATTGAAAACATTCAGAATACTTGAAATAAAAACATTCCGAACAATTGAAATAAAAAAGGGAAATAATAATTGTTACTTGAAAGCTTTTCAAATTTTTGCAACCGAAATGTTTCCAAAATTCTGCTCTAATTTCAGTCGATTTTTTTTTGCAATTTAAGATTACTTCAAGTGCATGTTTACCCCTACGAATCTATTCGTAAATGTAACTTTGTATGTGTACGTGTTTTATAAATGAGGATATTTTTTGCCAATGAACTTGATGGAATCACCAGATGTGGCAAACGAAGGCAATAGCACTATCAATGTATTAAAAGCACGCAACCTTGGCTTTAATGGTTGCATAAATCATTGTGAAATTGGTGGTGCCTCACCCAAAAAAAAAAACACGCATGAGGCGCCTTCGTACCCGAGCAACAAGTGTCATCCCGTTGCTTTTAACCGGTTAACCGATCGATTAAGTCAGGTTTTAGGCATTTTTGGCGCCAACGAGTAACACGGGTCAATGCTGCCAACATAACAAACACGGATTTGCCATCTTGAAGCAACTTCTTAACATTTTTCGAATATTCATGGTGGACAATGATAAGTTTTCACACCTATGCAGTATCAATATTTATAAGTTCTTCAGTGTACTCATTCCCGTTATGCTGTCTCCATTAGAACTCTTAGTAAAGGGTAAGTTCAAAGGTCAGAGTTTATCACACTTGTACTCTATGTCTTCGTGTAAATCCACTAAAAATTGGTTTTGGTATTTTTGCGTGCAATAGACAGTTCTACATGTACATATGAAATGCATGAACTTCAGGGTGTCCCACGTAAAAGCTGGCTCCAAAGTTTATACGTTAATTAATAGTTCAAAGGTCGGCTTTTGTTAAAATGTCGTGTAGTTTTGGGGATACATGTACTGTATGGCCCCATGTAAAGCCACTAAAAATTTCGTTAATATTATATGTATTTTTCGAGGCATTTTCCTATTTAATACATTCACTAGATACATGTATATGCAGTAGTTCAACATGCAGGGGTTTTACACCATGCATTCATGTATAACAAACCCATGTCTTCATCAAGAAAATATCACTACTAAGGTTGTTACAGTTCTCTTTGATTTTTCAAAAATACACAAATACATAAAAATTGAAATTGCAAGTCAATTTTGCAATTGCATCATTGAAATTGCATGAATTTTCCTAGCCCAAACCTTTACTACGTGTAATTTCAACATGCAAACATTGACTGCTCATGGTACCATTTCAGGTCTACTACCATATTCTACAAATTAGCATTAAAATACTCATAAAACGGTTTATTGCGAAAATGACTTCACAAATGAAAACACGTTTTGGTGTTGGCCAGGTCAATAAACTCTGCAGAAAAGTTATTTGCAAGACTGCACAAAAAGCATTCCCCATCATCCTCCATGTCAATTAAACCTCGTCCAGACAATAAATTCGTAATTAAACATACGGTTTATTGAATTATAAGAAAAAAAAATGTTCATTGAGAACAACGAGAGCATTCCTCAAATACAATTGTACAGGGTGCCCGTGTAAAAGTAACCTGGCACCAAACGTTAACTTTGGAACCAGCTTTTACGTGGGACACCCTGCATTTTACATGTTTTTATTTTCCATGCATCACTTTTTCTTGCAAGCAAAAATACCATACACATTTTTATTGGAGTTATATGTACAGTAAATGTATCTCCAAAACTCTTCACGATATTTTAATCAAAGTCGACCTTCGAACTTAGCCATTACTAGACCTTAATTAACGTAAACTTTAGAGTCAGTTTTCACGTGAGGTTTTTCTAGCGTGCAAACATACCAAAAGCAATTTGTAGTGGATTTACATGTACATGTACTGTACATGACATTTGACCATGTCCATGACCATGACAGTCGACCATGTTGAACTATACATTTAGTGAATGAACGGAATAAAAAATGCCTTGAAATATACATGTACATGTTCGATGTGCAATATATTTATGAAATTTCAATGATGCAATTACAAAATTGACTTGTAAGTTCAATTTTCATGTATTTGTTTATTTTTGAAAAATCAATGAGAACTGTTAACAACCTTGGTAATCATATTTTCTTGAGGCTGTTATACATGTACATGTATGCATGGCTTTTGAACGATCCCTATGAATAACTCCACGCCCTCTAGTGTGTGAAAAAGGAAGCATGGAAATTTGCACCCTTCAATACACCTACTGTATGTGTGCGTTTTCAATAAACAACTTTACCGTAAGAATGTCCAGTGCAAGACATAGGTGAGGGCCCCTGTGGTCACTCCTAAGGGTCAGTATTTCATCAACCCTTCTCCTCTTCCTCCCATTGTTGCACACATTCTTCCTCACTCTCATTTGCATGACGTCCAGGTTTAATGGCCCATTATGTGGTATTATTACTGCATAATTTTGCAATTTGCGTGTTTGCAATGCCCACATGCATTTTTTCGCACAAAACTTTGTATCGACTTTCAAATTCTTCCTCCCCCAGTGCCACCCCTTTGACATAACTTTCACATCAGTTTTCTCACTTTTGCTAGGCATGAGCAACCGGTGTGCATTTCGTTTGAAAACGATGAAAAATCAGTGCAACAAATGAGTTCATTGCTATGCACGCCATCATCCAACCGGATTTTTTTTTGATGTTGTTGTTGCTAATTTTCATAATCTTGAAACACCCCAAAGGCAAACGCAGTTGTGGTTTATTATTGACAATTTCGTTGGTTGAATCTCAAACTACAGAAAAAAAAATTTGAAAAATACTAAATATTTCCCTAATACACTTGAGTGCAAAAAAATCGACTCACCTGCATGAATCAAGTAAAAATGTGTTTTTCTTAGAAACCAAATGTCCGATTTAAAATCGAAAAAATGTGTTTTGTAGAAAATTTATAATTCTTTATAATTCGCGTAGTGGGAAAAGGATTTCTGCTGAGTTTCTCTGGAGAATAGTGCACAACTTGTGCGGCTACTTCTGGTGTAGTGGTCATTTTA
>JAQGAF010004751.1:0-13604 GCA_034687865.1 Kryphioiulus occultus
GATGGATTACACCCCCCTGCCACATGGCACATCTGTGCTGACTGCAGGGTACTGAGTTGAATTGAATTGAATTGAAGGTGCGTTAACACATATCACAAAACATTTTTATACAACAAATTAGTTTTTAACTCTGTTACGCAACTTGTTATATAGCACCCACTCGATTACGTAGGTAGTCAATACTACATACAAAATGTTAAATACATTTTTTTCTTATCATTTTCAACAAGTTGCATAAGTTTGCAAATTAACACGGTTTGTGATGTCGATTAATAAAAACCCACCTTAAGGTAACGTTATTTGAAAAACTATCAAAAACAATGTATTCAGTTCAGTTCAGTACACTACAAATCAGTAATGCAATTTGGGGTTATTATTTTTCAATTTATTTTTGAAGTATAATTATTTTCCTGCTTTCATCGCAACTTTTATCATCATTTTCTGGTCAGTTTTTTTTAAATTATGATGAATTTTAACTTAAAACACTCTGTAATTACGTCTAGTAAGACTTTTCATTCTTTTTACAGCAGGATGGACAAGTAGTAAATGTAAGGTTAGAATACATAATTGTTAAATCAAAACGTACCTTATCTGTGTTGCCGTCATATTGTTGTTGTATATCATGCTTGGTTAGCTGTTATCTGCTTTTTGAAGTTTCTTCTCTTCTCAAGCTTGAGTTTAGCTAGATTAAAACAGCCAAGTTGATCACTAGATATGACGTTTACTAATACACGTATACATAATACCTTCCCCAGAAGACTGTTATCTTGAGACCTACATTGCAACATATACATACACGTATAAAATTACCAATCTAGAGAAATTTGATATTCGAAACTTGTGATTAGGTAAAAGCACATTAATTTCTTCCGCTCCGCTGATTACATTTTCATTATTAGATTATATGCCGATTATACAGATCTCCGCAAAGTTAATTTGGGAACTACGTAATGAGATTTTTTTTGTCTCTCTTCTATTCTCAGAATTAATTTGACAGTGATCCATGTGCACGGTCATTACACATAGTTCGTAATTGGATTTTGACGTTTGATCGTGTTTGAAATGCCAGAAATGTATCGAAATTAGGTGCCAAAATCAATCAAACATCGAACAGTATTGAACGTGTGAAAGGTTCTCCCCCAGACCTGGAAAACCTGGAATTGTCAGAGAAAGTGATACTTTGAGACAGTCAGGGAAAATGGATTTACTTTGAATGCACCTAAATTCCATTATTTCTGGTAAAAATTTTCTAAGAACTGTTCGTAAAATCCATCATTGGGATACGTTTTTTGGAAATGTTGACTAAAAACCTTCCATTTGAGATAGTTTTTCGAAAAAAGTTCACTGTGTTTCCTTATTATATTACTAAATTGAGGGTGTCTGCCAATCATGGAAGACATGGAAAAGTCATAAAATGAGATTTAGGTCAAGGAAAAGTCATGAAATGAGATTCATGTCATGGAAACGTCATGAAGTGGTCATGGAAAAGTCATTCAATTTACAACAAGGTCATGGAATTTTTGTCTTTTTCTTTGATTCACAAAATTAAAATTTGGGTTTAAACTTTTCATTTGTCGTCTATTTTCACAAACATTTTCGCCTACGGCGTGTTTTTGGCCAATAATCATGTCGCCACAGTCCATGGTAGACAATGTCTCAGAAAATTGTTATTTACATTTAGTCATAGCAAAAGTTGAACGGCCCCATATTCTAATAGGCATGGAATATGTTTTGAAGTCGTGAGAAGGTCATGGAAAAGCCATGAGATATGCAATGCTAAATCCAGTAGACACCCTGTTAAAAATATTGTTTTCAATAGAATCGTGTCACGCATTTGGACCAGGAAAACTGAGATCATGAGCCTGGAAAACCTGAAATCATGGACCTGGAAAACTCAGGGAATTTCATTTGAGAACTGCGAATCCAATCCCCACAAGAACTAACAGACACAAATTTAATTTTCGACAATTTTTTTATTTTATTCTTGGCTTCTTCAGCTGATTTCAATATGCCAGCAGCTTATCTCGCTGACGTTGCTGCTAAATCCGCTTTGACAGTCGCTTATATTATTGGTTTTATTCGTCGTTTCGTCGCTATTTCTCCCCGCATTTCTCTCGAAAACGTGATTGGCAAGCGGGTGGAGTTGATTAAATTTTTGCGCCCAACTACGGCAAATGAACTGCCATATTTTTCGCTTTTATCATAGGGGGGCTTCGCCGCAGCATTCCTACGCCGTGCGGGGAAAGCGCATTCCAGGCGTACTTGCGGCATCTCCGTGTAAAATGCATTATTAATCGCCGAAGCCGGAGAGGCGATAAATGAGTGAAACGACTACTCCCGCCCGATGTACATCCATAATCGGACAGATTAGGAAATTTTAATAAATCGAGGATCCCGAGGCTTTGTGCTGCTCGTAGGGCGATAAGCGAACGAAGAAAGGTGCGGGACAGGATAGGAATTAAGATGAGGCAACCGAATTAATGAAGGCAGCAAATGGGAGTCAAAAATGATGGAATGACACATACATATACCCAGTAGGACGAGCTTGAGATGTCCAAGGAAGTCAGAGGAAGCCGTTGATCGAAGTCGAACTTTTGACCTACCCTATAGTCCGAGTTGGACAACCCCCTCCTAATAGTGGCGCATTTTGTGTTTTTACTAACTAAACCAACCTACATGTAGAAGTGTAATTTAGTTCTAGGTAGATTGAACCTGTCTAAACAAATACTGCAGGGTTCATACCGTCAGGCAAATTCAGGGAATTGAAATGTGGTCAAGGAAAGTCAGGGAGATCTTGACATTTTGACCATTAAGTCAGGGAAATTCATAATGTCTGGAAATTTGTTGTGGCGCAACTATTTTGATTGGTATAAGTATCTCATGAAAATCTTTAGAAAAATTTCTCCTACGGCTTTTTCATCAATATTTCTTATCGTTATCAGTAATTTTTCTTATGAAAAATTCACCTATAATGCATAATTTTTGTAAGAAAAAATTCGCCTACTGCGTTTCCGTCTTTATGAAGAATTTTTTAATATTTCAAAGAAGTCATCAAAAATACAGTGTTTGCGATCTAGTGGTTTCAACACTGGTGTTCGCATCGTTATAAATATGAATACACTACAAATCCAATATTTCTTGCAATTTGTCAAAAATTTCTCATACGGCAGTCTCTTAATTATTAATATTATAATTTCTTCAATTTCCGCCTTATGGTATATTTGCTCGGATCAAATCTGTAAAAATTTCTTCTTGCAATTGTTTGGAAATTTTCTAAAAACTGTCTGGAAAACTTGGAAAAGTCAAAGAAATTTAATTTGAAGATTTGGCTAGTCATCCTGACAGAAAAATGAAGTTAATTAGTGTTGCAGATATAAGTTTAAACTTAATTCTAATTGCATGTGACATTTTTTTTAATAAGTAAGGGAAATTAACCAGATTTGGTCAGGGAAAGTCAGATAAATTGAGTTGCAAATTTTTTTATGAACTATGAACACTTATTACACTCGTGACAATGATTTCAGAAACACCGTTTTTGACTTACCCCTAACTGCAGACAATCACTGCCAGCCTACGAGCCATTTGGAGAAACTCACTTTTGCATCGTGTCTGTGATATTCTCTTTGTGTGTACCCTTAACTACTAGCACCCTGTACATCCTCTCTAGCTAGTGTTATTTCTGAGTTGGCCACGCAAGATTGTTCAATTAAAAGGCTTTACGGCTCAATTTAATACTGTTTTTATGGCGGACTCGGCGCGTTTTATTTATCGATGGTAACACACGCCTGGCATGGAGTTGATCCAAATTTTTATCCAGCTGAGCGAAAGCAAAAGAGATCAATTGGATGCCAAACCCCCAGCCCTCAAAACCCCTCCACTCAACCCCCAATTTCCATATTTTATATTAAATTCACTTTGACGATCAGCGTTAATAACGCCGAATGACACTCCATACGCATTGCAGCTGGCCCTTCGGGCGCCCATTTATGTATTTTTGCAGGTTTTTGATTGAATTACGAGATAAACGGTAACTCGCGCCATCTTTTATTAGATAGATACATATTTTTCGCGCATCATCACTCATGGTTGAACTCGCTTTTTTCGCTTGTCAAAGGCGCCTCCTGCGCCGAATTACATTAAATATCGACTATAAATAACGAACGCGATTATGGAGAGTGACGACACAGTTTTTCACACGCATATGCAAAAAATATAGGCGATTTTGGGCCGGTTTTGCGAACAGTTGCCACCAACCACCCATAGATGGCGCTGGCGAAAGCGTGGCCGAAGCACCATCTAAGAGCCGCTTGTGGAAGCAGGTGGAATTAACTGTTTTTGGGAGATATGCCTCCAACGACAACCGAAAATGTAAAGGCCTCAGCCAAATTTGATGTAACCAATCGTATTTCGAAATCTAAGGTTTATAATTAAAATGGAGGATGAATCAGATTAACCATGCGCTATGTACCAACAGTAAAATGGTGCAACGTAAACCTGTTAATCCGACTAACCCTCAGGTTATCTAACCTTTCATTCAGGCCCTGTTGCACCACTGTAGGATAAGGCCCGGTTGCACCAACAAAGGTTAACCTCTATAGATGACCAAGGACAAGCATTTCACTACTGAAAGTTAGAAAATGATCATAGTTTAATCTTCAGACGTGGAAGATGAGTCAGATGAAGTTAACTTAGTTAGGCCCAGTTGTACCAACAAAGGTTAAAAAAACCCAAGGTTAACCAAAAAAATGCATTGCACCACAGAAAGTTAGCAGGCAGTCATGGGGTAACCATGAGAAAAAGTTAACCCAGCCAATAGGCAGGGTTAACCAATGATTTGTATGTTTTTTTCATTGATTTCCAGGTTATCTGCAGGCTTAATAACATAAAATGGTGCAACATAAACCTGCTGACCCTCAGGTTAACTTGGGGTTATAATTAACCCCAAGTTATCTCACATTTTATTAACCTGCAATGATGCAACTGGACCTTAGGAACTTCATAGATAATACTTACCAAACCTAAGGTTAACATTGATTTGTACAACAGGTTATCAACAGGTCTTAATGTCATGTTGTCATATGTGGTAGTTGCTTGTCATCCTAGTCACCAATGATAAACTCTTGTTATACATGGGAAGAAGCCGGGATGTTATTGATGTTTGTTGAAATAGCAGACTTGGAAATAATGTTAAACAACTACTGTCTGTACAATGTATGATTGGCTGCACCAGTTTGACCTCTGCCCTTTACCCTTTGTCAGCGTTCTTTTATGTAGTGAACTTTACCCCTCGCTCATGATGACCCCCCCCCCCATATAGGCCACATTTATTTCTCGGATATGTCGAGTTTATGTACAGTGTTCAAGTGTTCAAAGTCCGTGTCAGAGCAGGTCAGCACCGCCCTCGCCAGGCTGAGGATGGTCGGTGGTCGTGGTCGTCTTAACCATCAGACGGGCGTTCGCACTCAGTCCTTCCAGAACGGCCAGCGTGGGACGCTTGGTCAGTTGACGGAAGTGACGTCCCGATTGACGGCGGTGGTGGCGCTTGCGTCGACCATTGGTTCCCAGAAGTAGGATGATTATGGCTGCGTAGAATACAACGACAACCTACATGTAAATGAAATGAGAAAGTTACGTGAGAAATTCCTATAACGTCTCTAACCACATGTAGTGGTAATGCATTTACAAATGCATTATAAGACATGCATTGGAAAATACATTTCAAGATGTCTGTAGATTGAGACAAATTTAGTTTCAAACTGTAATGACAAATATACTTGAAAAATGCGATTCCTAATGCATTTTAAAATATGTTTTAAGCACTTTGTAATGCATTAAAGAATGCGTGTTGCGATGTATTAGGCCCTATGTGTGTTGGAGAGTGTATTGTGTAATGCACGCTGTAATGTAGTTCGTGTGCCCTGAAGAATGTCGCGTAATGAATAGTGTAATGGATTCCTTGTGCATTGAAGAATGCATTTTACAATTTATATTCCATGCATTGTAAAATATATAAAGCCTCGCTATGTTTAAAAAAATCTCAATTCTGAATTTAAAAAACATCTAAAATATTTAGTAAATGTAGTTATGTGTGCAGCAAACATAAGTACGTAGTTTCGAATACATTGTCAAATACACGAGTCAGTATATTTTATAATGCATCGTAAAATGCCATAGTGAAATGCATTTTTGTTTGCAGTATATGCACCAATTGTATTTCGTGTTGCGATAAAAACGACCAATGCATTTGCAATATATTTTGCAATTGGTAAATCATTTAACATGCATTTGAAATGAATTTCCTTTCCATGTAGGTAGTCTAAATAAAATACAGGGTACCCCCAGAGATGACATTTTCAACTTCCATGACTTTTCCCAAACTTTTCCAGGTTTTAAAACAAATTTTCCTCACCACCCTGACCATTGAAAATTGGAAGATATGACTCGTAAGGAATGCCATATTTATTGCTTGCTATGTATAAACGACACAAAGGACACAAATTTTCACAAGTAGACAGCAAATTACGATTGATATTTTAAATTTTCTTTTACAGAATTTGCTTGCCATTTCTAGCTCTGCAAAATCTGCTATTGATTTGACAAATCAATAGCAAATCAATGACAAATCTTGACTTTTTCACAATAAATCAAATTTCCCTGATTTAAACAGGTTTTTTTCGATTTCCCTGACCTTTCCAGAGTTTCCAGGTCTGGGGGAACCTGTTAATAACCACGACGAAATTCTTTCGAAAACTAGATCACGAATGATGGATTTGCGCGCATTTGCTACGAGGGATACCTGTTTTTTTAAACAGATACCCAATTTTGGCGAGTTTGTAAGAAAATTCCTAGGATGTTTAACCCAAAAGTAGTGGATTTTAACTAACGAATGTTTGGGAATATTAACCATTTCATTGCAAAACGCCGTAGGCGAAAATTTTGTAAAAAAAAAACAGTGGCAAAAATGATGGATTTTATGAATTTCAGTAGTTGGTTGTATTAATGTCATCTGGAGAGGTAGTGCCAATCTTTTGGGACAGCCATGTACCCCATCTAAGAAAACTGACACGAAGGACTACAGTATCAATTAAAGCTTTCGACTTCATCATATTCCCTAATGAAGTAGTTAATTCTGAAAATAATAATTTCATCATGGCACTAAGTATGTCACTCATATTTTTTAATTGACATTTTCTTTCTCTCTGAGATGAGAAAATAGATAAAGCAGATTTTAATGTCAAGCCTAATATCATCATTAGATTTGGGGTATCTTGTTCGAATAAACTTTGTGCATATGTTTGCTGGCATAAACAGTTTTTGTATATATGTATATACCAACTTCGAGATGCCTTCATGTACATGTATTTGGTACAAAAAATATTTGATGAATCTAAAACAGACGGGGCTTTTCGTGTTTTAGCATTTTGTACTTACATCTGAAGCTTAATGAAAGTGCTTTAAGATATAAATACCAGATTAATAGGCGAAACCGTTCTTTTGGTTTCGTAAGTAATTTAATTTTTTTCGAAAATGTTAGACGCCACTAGGGATTTTAACTTTTCCATAAAAAGGCAATTTTTAAATATAATTTTTGAATTATTCCCTTCCAGAAAAGTTTGCTCTTTAGAAATGATGTTCCATCAGCAAGGGACAAGATGAACGATAGGCAAATAATTTGATGTGAATGGAATATGGAAATGAAGATGTTCAAATACGAACATCACTTAGGCCCCTTTCACGCTAAATAAATCTTCATTGAAATCTTGGTAGATCTGTAATGTACTTATGAATCAAGTCAAGTGGTTTCACATCAGTCAACATTACAAGCCTTCATCAATTCATGAACATAGTGATTGCCAACCTGGAAATCTCCGGGAATTTTTTATTTACCTGGAAATCCAGGAAACCTCAGGGAATTTTGAATTGAAACTTGGAATTCGTCAGTATCGAAATTGTGTTTTAGGTTTGTTCGGTATAATTCCCAGAAGTCAGCACAAAAATGATTATCCTGATTATGCGTAGGTATATGAAAGATCCCTACTTTGTTTCTTTCATTAGTATTATTTACAAAGAAAAACCATTTCGATGAAAACATACCTAAAATACATTATTTATGATAGTTTTTCGAAAAACGTTCGTTAAACCCATCATTAGGATACGTTTGTATGGTAATGTTGACTAAAAACCTGCCATTTGAGATGTAGTTTTCCAAGAAATTTCGGCAATTGAGTTTCTTACTATTATTACTAAATATTGCTTCCAATATTGTGACACATTTAGTGATTAAAATTCATTTTCGAACCTGGGAAAATTAAAATTTGACTCTGGAAAACCTGAAAATATGGAAAACTCAGGAAATTTCGTTTCCAGAAAGCTTCGTTTCCTGAATCATTGTTTCCAATAGAATCGTGACACGTTTAGTGATTAAAATATCGTTTTTCGAACTTGCGAAAATTAGAACTGGACCATGGAAAACCTGGAAAACTCAGGAAATTTCGTTTTCAGAAATATTGTTTCCAATAGAATCGTCACACATTTTGTGATTAAAATCAATTTTCGAACTTGGAAAACTTATAACATGACCCTGGAAAACCTGGAGACTAAGGGAATTTCCTTTCCAGAAGTCAGTAGTCACCATGGTAAGTAAGTAAGCTGCTCGAATTTTCAACTTAATCGTTGTACGACTAGGTAGCTCGTCAAACAGCTGGAAAATGAATTGCCCCAACGTCGTCGATTACCCGTTCATTGTCTGGTATTGTTTACAGAGAAAGTTTAGCGTTTGAACAGGAGGCAATCACACACACGTGTCGCCACAATGCCGAGATTTGACTAATGGCTGCTTTGGTGCACCTCATCAATCTGCCAATAAAGCTCAACTCGATGCTCGTGGCTGTTTTTTCGCTACATCAGCTAGAAATGAGAAAAAGATGCCAAGAGCAGGTAGAGATTTTTGAAAGCATGCAGATCTCGGCGATTGATGAGGCGTTAAGACACGATGCTGGATGATTTATCTGAGTTGCACGGTGCACGCCATTAATTACACATGCAGCTGGTAATTAGGGTGTTGTACTCACCGCAACGTAGATGAATGCGTTTTGGGTCTGGTCCTCAGCCAGCCTGAATTTCAGAGTCTTGTTTTGCTGGTGCAGGTACGTGTTGGTGGCCATCGAACGAAACATGGCGGACACCACGTTACCCCCCGCAGCGCAACCTCTGCAAATGGGAAAAAAATATTTCGTTTAATACGACGAACTGTTGCTGCGTGAGTTATGTAAGTATGGGTTGGAAGCAATCCATCTTCTGTTGCCTCAACAGGGTTCCCATGCACTGATGTGGAAAACCTGGAATTGTCAAGGTTGGAACAACCTACATTTGCCACGGAAGTTTCGCGTTTTCATTACAAACGTCATGGGGAATTGCACGTTCTCGTTGCAAAAGTCATGGGAAATATTGCACATTTTCAGTGCAAATGTCATGGGGCATTTTACGTTTTAATTGCACAATTTTATTGGAAAACCTGGAATTATCAGGGAAGTTGAAACAACATGGAATTGCAGGAATGTTGGAACAACCTGGAAATGTCAAGGAAATTTCACATTTTCATGCAAATGTCAGGGAGATTTCACATTTTCAAGCAAAAGTCAAGGAAATTCAAGCAAAAGTCAGGTTCTCTTTGCAAACATCATGGGAAATTTCATATTTTCATTGCAAAATTTTATTGGAAGGCCTGAAATTGTCAGGAATGTTGGAACAGCCTGGAATTTTCAGGACTGTTGGAACAGTCGGGAAATGTCAAGGAAATTTCACATTTTCATTGCAATTGTAAGAGAAGTTTCGAAGTCTCATAAAAAAAGTCAGTGAAGTTTCACATTTTTATTGTAAAAGCCAGGGTTTAAAATGCCAGCCTTAAATTGCCATAATCTCAAATGATGAATTGAATTATTTTATGATGCTGCTCAAAGGAGGGCACATAAGTCATACTCATGCTCTAACTTATGCTATAAGCGGATTGTACGGTAGCCTATTATGGACATGAAAGAATGTATACAAGGTTTTCCAACTTTTGCAATAATAAATCAAAATATCAGTACAGCAGCACCTGACCAAGCCAACTCTGTGTAAAGTAATATCCTCTCGAAACTAATGATCAGCATCGTTTCGTGAAATACATGTAATTTGTACGCCTTGTTTTGATATTTTGAGTTTTTTTGTATTTTTTGAGCTTTCTTTGTCGGCAATTTCCCGGATACAGAGTTATGTATCCGCGCTTATGATGTCGCGCTTGAGATTGCCTAACCGCATTACGTTGCACCGGAAGATGCTCGAGATAATGGAAAAAAAACACCAATTTTAGTTTTATTTCGTGTTTCCATGGTAATGCAAAACGATTTGGCGAATTAATCCCACTAAAGTACAAACGATTTTTCTCGTTTCCCCAAATCTGGAAAACCTGCAATCCCTGTAAAAGTCAGGGAAATTGAAATGGCCTGGAAACGTCAATGAAAATAGATTTACTTTTAAAAAGTCAGGGAAATTTTACAAATCTTAACAGAGAAGTCGAGAATGCCACACTGGATTAAATTAAAATAAAAACTAATCTAACTTCGATGTTCTTTATAAAAATGCGTTGTGTTGCTGTGTGCTTTATGAAAATCTCTTCTATAAGCAATAAATATGGCATGTCTTATATTGACATATCTCGTATTTTTACATCCTTAGTGGTCAGGGAAATTTGTTTTAAAACCTGAAAAAGTCAGGGAGAAGTCAGGAAGTTGAACGTTTACTTTAATAAAAACTAATATAGCTTTAATGTACTTTATGAAAATGTGTTCTATTGCCGTGTGTTTTATGAAAATGTCTTCTATAAGCAATATATATGGCATTCCTTATATTGACATACTGTATGTCATAGTTTTACATCTTCAGTGGTCAGGGAAGTTGAAAATTTAATTTCGGGAGGAACCCTGGATATTTGCCATTAGACTCCATCCAACTAAAGTACAAATTAGCTTTCCATTAAGCATCCAATTAAAGTTTTTTTTGTTTTAAATAATAGGGTTGAGGTTGGTTGAGTTTGTTTTTCTTAGCAATACATGTAGCTTATTGGTGATATGGCACAACTGTAATTTTTTTTGGGGAGATGTGGACATGTAAAACTGAATGCCTCAAACTTGTTGCTTGACTTAGCATTTGGAGGTTTGAATTTCGCAAATTTGAGTAGTTATTTTATCGTAACAATAATACATGTAAAAAAAATTATGATGAAAATTATGATAAAAAATATGATGAATTTATAACAGAAAGCACTCAGTAGTTACACTTAATAAGACTATTGGATAATATGAAAAGGCCTAGCCAATTTTCTGGATTTTTCAGCAGAATCTGTAGATCAGTTTTTGTTGCAAAAACAGCTTTGCCCCTAGGGGTCACTATGGCAATCCATACGTACAGCTGCGTATTAGGGAAAGCCACCTTCAGGGGATCGTAAAAGTAAGCATCCGCAGTTTTAGGATAACATAACAATCACTAAGGGATATTATGCATTCAGTTTTTATTTTTATTTTTTATGTTTTCGAAATGTTTCCTAAACCAAACAAAAAACTTTTTCCAGTACGAATTGTCTCGCTAGAAGAAACCCAGAAAGATCCACACACTTAGCATTTCCAAATTTGCTTCTTCGAAATGGTGTAATTTCACTTAACCAGTCCCTGGAGTGACATGCCCTTTCTAGTCTCATGAATAACGCATGCGCAGTGGTTTCGAGAGGTCTGACTGGGTGTACGATATCCAGAGTGCTTTTTGAAGCACTCTTTATCAACCTTCTAATTGAAATTTTCTGTCTAAGATGGACTTAAGGATACGAGCAATTCATTGATTTTCAATGCCCTTAGCCCTACTCCCACCAACGATTCTGTGCAATGCAAGTTATTCTGAAATCAATCAGATGCTCGGTTCACACACGCACCCATAAATAAACTTGCAAAAGCTTGATTTTACAAACTGCTGGTACTTCCTATTGTCTACTGACCAGCTGAATTAGGTTTGCATTTTGAGAGCAACACAGACACCACCTTGAACCTTTGCTTTTCGCCCTCAGTGTGGACTCTGAGCAATTTCGATCTATTTTCAGTGTCGTTTGCAAAAAGCAATTGCATTGTTGTGTGGAGTTGAAGTATTTGGTAAACAGCGAAAACAGACGTTAATGCTACCCTGCCTTTCCCATCAAATCTAGGTCTTATGAATCTGGCACTGTTGTATATAGCTTTTTGGAAATGCTTTTGTTAGCAGATATGAAATTTTTGGTCTGTGAAAGTAAACGGTTCATACCGTCAGGGAAAGTCAGAGAATTGAAATGTGGTTGGGGAAAGTCAGGGACATCTTGACATTTTGACCATTAAGTCGGAGGAAGTCGGGTGGAAATCAGCGAAATTTATAATGTCTGGAAAGTTGCTGTGGCACAACTATTGCTATAGGTACATGCAACTCATAAAATGCATTAGAAAAGCTGTATTTGTGATCTACGTTTTCTAAAAATTTCGTCTACGGCGCTTTCATTATCATTTCTTAGCAGTATTATTAATTTTCCTTATGAAAAATTCACCTAAAATGCATTACGACACCTACGACGTTTGCGGAATTATGAAGAAATTTTGAATATTTCAAAGAAGTCCTCAAAAATACAGTATTTGAGATCTAGTGGTTTCAACCACTAGTGTCCGCATCATTATTAATATTAATACACTAAAAAACCAATATTTCTAGTAAATTTTCAAAAATTTTGCCTATGGCAGTCTCTTAATTTTTAATATTATTATTTCTTCTTTGTTTCGGTATTATTGTTTGTTTTGCAAAATTAAATGAAGTCGATGGAACGCTTTAAAATGACTCATTTTCAAACAAAGTGTTTAAGTGTTATGCTGCTTGGCACATTTTGGAGGCTTAATTGATAAGCTTCTTTGTTGGTTTTGTTTTGATAAATACTTTGTTTGGATCAGATGATTCTAACGAGCTCAAGTAACGACACAGTGCACGCCAATGACACATTAACGCTTCACGAATCTCTAGACAATATGTCAAAAATAATAACTCCCCACAACTTAACCCAATATTTTATAAAACAGCAGTGATTACGTCATAGTTAGACTGTACATCAGAAAATGTTCTGACAAATGCGCTTATTTAGCTCATGTTCCATAATATAATTAATTCATAAGACTCAAAATAAATGCCAACAAAACTTATTCACGTTTTTCGTTACTAAAGCACGTATTCCTGTCCCAAAATGATAGCGCCATCTATGATTATGCAAATCATAAAAAGTTGGGAAATTTGGTTTTGACCACCTCCCTATGTTGACCACATTTTAACTGATTACCACCGGTCACCACATTAACTCAATGGAAAGTACCCTCGACATGTTGACCACCTGCACCTCTGTATATTGTATGTTGACCATGCACTTGGACAATGACACACAATATTAATTTACTCTCTGTATGTTGACCAGCATGGTCTCAACATGTAAAGTCATGGACGATTAAATGTATTGGCTGCTTGCAAAACGTATACTGTACATCCCTGAACAGTAACTGTCTCTATAGAGGTAC
>JAQGAF010004752.1:0-13601 GCA_034687865.1 Kryphioiulus occultus
TAGAATCCTTGCACAAGCTTGCATGTGCGCGCAGCCCATGCCAAGGGGCACATGGCAACCAAATTTAACCCAAACAGGAAGAATAACAACATTGGTAGCATGCAACGCTGCATTGAAGAATGACATCACTAATAGCAAAGCAGAAAGTTGACTGACATTTCAGAAATATGTAAATATGTGCCACTTCGGGAGGCACTGGTACTGGAGTCTGATATTGTTACTGCAGAAACTTCCGAAACATGACGTCAATTTTCTAAGACAGCACGGAGAATCGCGTCTGCCAATGTCAGTGGCGTATTCTTACCTTTCAAGAAATCATCTTGGACTTTCCTGGCATTTTCAAAGACGCTGGACTCAAGACGGTCAGTTTGACCCCCGGATGACCACCACGCTGCACGCGGAATCGAGCGGGAAATCGATTGGTGCATGGCTCCAGGCGAAGACATAAAGCAATGTTCTGAAAGTTAAATAAGAAGAAATTTAGCAGCAAAGATGGTATCGGAATGGAAGTAGCCACTAAATGGCAATAAAAACCAGCGGTGACAATGTCTGCAAGCGCCATGTGATGGAGCAGCAGACGTGCCGGAAAACAGCAAGAACTGGGGCTTTTTGAAACTACTGAATATCACGCAATTTTTAAAAAATGCAGTGTTTGATTCGCCATTTTGGTGGCAAGCCATCCGGAAATACCAAGTTGATGTAGTCGGGCCTGAATAATTAATGGACGCGTGGTCTCTGCAGAGATTAGGATTAGGCACGCTTTATCTGGCTTTACAGTGAATTAGGGCGCAATTAGATGGCAGCTGATCCGGAATGAAATATATCGAAATGCAAAATTTTTCCATTTGGAGGAATTAGACGAGGCAAATCCGTTTGATGCAGCGCCGTTTGGGCGTGCTTAACGACGGGGAAACGAAGATAAAGCAGGGAAAAGATGAGGTTTTAATTAAAGGAATTGAACTGGGAGGGTCTGGGGCTCTTCTGAAGCGTATTGAAAAGTTCTGCTCTGATCAGACTAATGGTTGCTGATAAGACGCTAGTTTGCTTGTGCAGGTTGTCGGCGATGGCAAGAAGTTTTTTCCAACTTCTGGAAAACCTCCTGGGGGTTTTGCATGGAACGCTTCTGGTGGACTTTTTCTGGAAATCATGAAAAGCGTCCTGGAGCTGGCTTTTACACTGCCAGCTTGTCAGCGATGTAACCAACGTCTAAAGTTGATTGCTTTATGGCGTGAACTGTATACTTCATTGGCGATTTTGCAGGAATTTATCAGAACTGATCTTTCCCTACCATGGCCCATGCAGTTGGCACATTTACTTATCGGAATTGATCATTCACTACCATGGCCCATACAGTTGGTACATGAATTTATCAGAACTGATCATTCCCTACCACGACCCATGCAGTTCGTACATGCTTCTAGGATACCAAGTGAAATTAAATTCGGTGTGACTGTAGCGTGATTGGCACGTTTAGGCATCATGTCATCACAAAATCTTTCGTTGCAGACCCAGGCCCCACCTTGGTCAGCATTTGGTACCATTTACCCCCTGGTTATGACATCGTTTACAGAAAAAAAGTCGAATTGAGCTACATTTCTATCAACGTTACTGCAAAAATTATATACAGTATTTCAGTAATTCAACAGCGTATGTTTCCAAAAAAAATCGCTCAGGCGAATTTTATTTGCAAAACTGGATGACAACTGGTTGATTCTTGTCAATAACATTTCTGGTCAAATGATGACCAAGCCTTTGGTTGACCACTCTCCTGGCATGATTATTATCACCAAGACAAATGATGGCGTTTTCCCAAAACGTTTTCAAACAATGAATTCAGCAACTGGTTGACCCCAGGGCATCCTTTGGCCAATCCTCCTATCCAAAGATTATGACGTTCATAATACATGAATGTCCACTATTCGACTCATTTATGGGGCAACAAAGGGTTGTTGCTGGCATCTCCAGACAGATTTGGTCATGCCCATAACCAATGATGGATTTCTGCCAAAAATGTAAGCATGTGATAACTCGGCACTAGGTTGACCTCCCTGTCGTCATTTCCCCAACCCTCTCTTACCACTGTGAGGAAGTGCCCTCTGAACTCAGGTGGTCGCTGGGTAGAGATAGTAGTGTCTTCTCGGTGTTTGCTTGTCCACCATGTCATCACTCGGTCGAACTCATTTAAATTAAGCAAATATAATGACATAGTTCATACACTACCCAGTTAGTAAGGACGTGGTATGCAAAACTTGATAAGGCTGTTCAAGACATTTCAGGAGGACTAGGGAAGTGTCCAGCAGTTTTCAATGTACAGTAGAACCCTGTAAGATGACCACCAAAGGGACTGTCTCAAACTGGTAAACATAAGGTGGTCAACATATGGGACGAGGCTTATGCTGACACAGCGTTTTAATTCCGTGAACCGTATATACTTACATTTTACACTAATTATTCAATAATGCAATTCAGTATTGCTAATGCGCTGCAAATTTATCCAGAAATCACACGTACTTTAGAGTACTACTGGAATTTTAATGCAGAAACACTGTAATGTACAATGAACAGTGTACTTATAAATTTCATTCTGTAAGATTAGAAAGCATATCCAGGCAATTATCCTAGCTGTTGTGGTAATAAATTGCAGAAATTCCATATCAAATTCTGCGATGTTTTATTTTTGGGTTTCCAATTAAAAAGGAAATTCCCCCTATTTACTGCCACGCTCTCTTTGTACTGAAGGGGTTCAAAATGAATTCTACCTCTATGGAGACAGTTACTGTTCAGGGGTGTACAGTATACATTGTGCAAGCAGCCAATAAATTTAATCATCCATGACTACATGTTGAGACCATACTAGTCAACGTTCAGAGAGTAAATTGCTGTTATGTGTCATAGTCCAAGTGGCCAACATACAGAGGTGCAGGTGGACAACATGTAGAGGTCGTCCTGCATTGAGTTAATGTGGTTACCGTCCGGTCAGTTGAAATGTGGTCAACATATGGAGGTGGTCAACTTTGGAGGTTCTACTTATTCATTTTGGCTCATGAGCAATCTAGTTTCATTAAGACATCAGTGTTTATGCTTTATGGCCTTGGATGCCTGCTTGCCCCAGAAGCCAGCTCAGCCCAAATTACCAGAAGTTGATCCCTAGTCAAAGGCCATGGCTGCACTTTGCTCGGCTGCATACCTCCACTCATAATCCAATCAAGATGACGATCTTCCGCATCCTCCGATTTTTTTCCCGGCAAATGCACACATTGTTGGAATGGGTTTATTTATGAGCATTCCGCTCGTCCTCCTCCAGGAACCTCTGCCTCGTAAAGTGTATTTGGAAAGGTTTCCATCCATCTAAGAGATTTTAATAAATTCCCCCGGGCCCCGCAAAGATGTACTCTCGGCATAATTGCAAAGTGCAGGCTGCTGGGATGCCATGGCATCCGAGCGCCCCAGTCGCATAATTGGTTTTCGAGACGGGATTGGCGAATTCTTGCAGCGATGAATTATAAATATCTCGTTGCCTGGATGGCTCGTATCGAGGCATTGTGCGCCGATGAATCGCTGGAAGAAGCCTTTGTCATCCGAAGTCAATATGCCCTTGTCGAGCCAGGGCACGCTAATGGAAGAATGGCAAGTCCAGATTGCGGCGCTGGAATTTGATCGCCGCGGCATGCTGGAACATGGGACTTGTCGGAAGGCCGGCGACATGGCCCGGCACAATGAAGGTTCAACAAGTGGCATTCTCTGCGGCCAAAACATGAAGAATAACAATGTACTCCAAGAAATATGGGTCGCCTTTGTACTCCATTAAGATCTTTGTCTGAGGAGCAATTGCTGCTCCTAGGACGTTGATGAGTGCTTTTGGAAGATACGGACATCGCCAGGAATGTCCACAGACCAAAACTCTCCTTCTTTAAACGTTGTCCAGCTTTGACAAGTGTTGTTCAGATCTTTATTTTTTATAGCAATCGCAAAGTTTTTTTTAAGCACAATGCAGCCTCGGGTATGTCCTTTTATGCCGGTTTGTCCCAAAACAAACTACAATGTACAAGTCTACAACAGTGCTCTTGATTTCTTCATTGCTAATGGTTACATATTCTAAGCCAACAAGAACATTTATTTTGTACATTGCTGATGGTAACAGCTGTTCTAAACTTGCCAAGTATACCGGGTGAACATAGTCTTCATCCCCCAAAGGGCGAAGAAGTACTGATGAATGATGAATGATGAGAAAAATAGACTTATGGTCCCAATTTGAAAGTTGTAGAGCACGTCGATATTAGTGTGAATCCATTGCTTCCCCACATTAATTGCTCAATGCAACGTGCAAGTAGCGTTAATTAGTTTTATTACCGGTACCACTAACCTTTGTAATGTGATACTACCAGTTGTAGATGCAAGGGAATGCTTGGGTTATCCCTTGTAATACTAGAAGGGCATACCGGTCTGCACTTCTGTTGAGCAACATTCGATTATGAATAATTAGCATAACATTTGGAGTGAACAGCAAAAACATGTTATGGTACGGGTAATAAAGGTAATGCGAGTAATAAGAGTAATTAATGTGTGGAAGCAATTTATTTAAACTAATATCGACATGCTCTCCAACATTAATTTAAGACCATATGTCTATTTTGCTTCCATCAAGTACTTCCTATCTGAAACACATTGAAAACATGGTCAAAGGTCAAATGGTTTTACACCATTTGATAGCGCACCCCTGACTTCCTATTCATGTGCCTGCACATAATTTCATTCTACATGTCTACATGTTCTGTAGATATGTTCAATGAGTTTGGCTCATGTGGACTGTAAGTCTTGGTACTTGCCCAAGACACCAGCAAAAACAACAATGTTCTTTAAGAAGTATGTGTCGCCTTTGTACTCCATTAAGATCTTCGTCTGAGGAGCAATTGCTGCGCCTCGGACGATAATGAGTGCTTTTGGAAGACACTGACATGGCCAAGAATGTTCACAGATCAAAACTCCCCTTCTTTGAACTTGGCCAGCTTTGACAAGGGCACTGAAGTCTAGTTCTGATCTTTCCTTTTTATAGCAATCACAAGTTTTTGTAAGCAGCCACGGTATGACGGTTTGTCCCATAAAGAACTGCTAGTCTATAACAGTCTGCACATGCCTTCTTCATTGCTGATGGTCACAGATGTTCTAAAAACATTGCTCCAGGAATTAGCTGATGGTAACAAATGTTCTGAATTAGCCAAGCATATTGCTTGTTCTTGGACGTTGTCGATGGTAACGGATGTTCTGTAGAGATTGCGAAAGAGTATTGCTCTAGTTTACTTTAATTCTAGGTACTTATGCAAAGACTCTTAGCTAGAATTTTTTCCTGTAAGATGCAGAGTGAAGGACAACCTAGTCCTCCATCATTCCACCACCTTTTATTTAGCTTTGACGTGAGCATTGTCTGTCTGTCATCTTTTTCAAAACCAATTTCACTTCACTACGTCCAAGAATGCTCAAGTGTCCTAAGGGATATGCCATAACGTCACATTTCGACAAGAAATGTGCCATGACGCCACATTTCGACAAGAGATGTGCGATGACGTCACATTTCTACAAGAGATGTGCCATGACGTCACATTTCGACAAGAGATGTGCCATGACGTCACATTTCGACAAGGAATGTGCCATGACGCCACATTTCGACAAGAGATGTGCCATGACGCCACATTTCGACAAGAGATGTGCCATGACGCCACATTTCGACAAGAGATGTGCCGTGACGTCACATTTAGTCAAGAATGTGCCGTGACGTCACATTGTGGCAAGAGATGCGCCATGGCGTCACATCTCGACAAGGAATGTCCCTTGACGTCACTTTTCGACAAGGAATGTTCCATGATGTCACATTTCGACGAGGAATGTTCCTTGGCGTCACATTGTGGCAAGAGATGCACCTTGACGTCACATTGCGACAAAGAATGTGCCTCGACGTCACATTGCGACAAAGAATGCGCCATGACGTCACATTTCGACAGGGAATGTTCCTTGACGTCACATTTCGACAAGATGCACCTTGTCTCATGTTTTTCAAACGTTACCCTGGCGGTTGCGCTGCTGTGACGTTTTCCCCTACATAAAAATTCAGGTAACGGTAAAAGGCTGGCATGACAAACAAAGGACTTTGAACAACTGATTCTATTCTTTAATGGGTCAAATCCGAAGTGCAATTTACAAATGTTCTGCGTTCCAACATCTGTTCGTTTTTCTGCAGCCAATTCCTGAAGATTGTACAAGGTTGGAGATGAAAATCGAAGTTCTTGACGTCTTATTAAGTTCTTTAGCTGGTCAGTTTTGAAGTCAAGTGGATGACTGTTCTGAATTCCAACATCTTATCGTGCTTTTGCAACCAGTTCCAATCTGTTGCAGCCTGTCTGGCGTCTTGCTGTCCAGATGCTCAAGTGTTTTGGAGAGTCCAACATTTGCTGCTTTATTGTGCAGCTATTTTGAGCCTGTCTTACAAGGGTCTGTGAGATTTCTCCAAAGGGTCTCCTAACAACAGCGTATACTATATTTTCCTCTTTAATCGGCCAGCTTGAATGTCAGTTGGTCATCTAGAATGTTGACCAATAGCCGCGGATCAACAACATTCTGGAGAAGTTGGTCGACTTTGGCCCTAATGAGTGGAAACTCTGCTGAGTGGAAAATGACTTTAAGGGAGGGTGGGATGGATTGCTGGCAAATCACCATGATGGATACCAAAATGGATGTGTGGGTTCTTGTCGCCTGTAATGCTCGAGGAGCTGAGCTGAGGGGGGACTTGGGGCGACGAGAGACCGTAATTGAGTGTTTTTCCAAGAAATTTAGGCAGCCCTCCAGAGTTGCAATCACACTAATAACGGTGATAAATCATCTCATATCGGAGGATGACAAGTGGTTCGCGGCAGCGATACACAATCTTTGTCCCCCAAGTCGTGCAACTTTGTCATCACGAGTTGCAGAAAGGAATGCTGGCTTGATGGCAAGATTTGCTTTCAGGCAAAGTTCTACCTTGATAAAGTTGGCCACCAGAGGGCGTTGAAAACTTCTGTAGAACTTCTGTAATTTGACCACCCAATGGGACTGTCGCAAACTGGTCCACATGAGGTGAATTATCTTATTAAAAGGTTCATGTTACAGTACCAGTATTGCTAATGTGCTGCAAATTTATCCAGCAATTAATGTACTGCACAGTAGTACTTACAAATTTCATTCTGTAAGATTAGAAAGCTTATCCTGACGATTATCCTAACAGTTGTGTTAATGTAATAAACAGCACAAATCTCAAATCAAATTCTGCAATGTTTTATTTTTGAGATTCCCATGAGATTTACACTGAAGGGGTTCAAAATGAACCATGCTGGTCAACATGCAGAGAGTAAATTACTATATTGTGGCACAGTCAAAGTGGTCAACATAAAACATACTGAGGTGCAGGCGGTCAGCGTTTAAAGGTCACCTTCCATTGAGTTAATGAGGTGACCGTCCGCCAGTTAAAATGAGGTCAACATAAGGTGGTGGTCAACTTTGGAGGTTCTACTGTAATGGCATTACCATTTCTTGGTGTTGTTGTGTGTAATGTTTGCAATTTCTCAAGACTTATTCAACACAACTGGTCTATGAATTCAAAATTCTGTCAAGTAAACTTTCAAAGAAATTGTATGGGAACTTACGATTCCTGCACCTACGTTTGTGATACAGTTTGCAAAAAATGTGGCCTACGACTTTTTCGTCATCGTTAAAATGTGGTTTTATAAGAATAATAATAATAACAATGTATATTTCAGACAATGTCGGCCCAATTCATATTGAAATTGTTTGGGCCGAAGAACATTTACCAAAAAATTTAGGTGAATAGTTGAATAGTACAAGTACATGTACTTGTCAAAATTGTATGATGAATTGAAATAATTATTTGAAAAAAAAATAACGAAACAATTGAAAAAGAAGTTGTTCTTGGTCCAAACCAGTTCGATATCACAAAACCACCAAAAATTAGATAAAAGTGATGGATGTTCAATCATTTTCAATGTACGAAGAATGATCAGAACACATTGAAAATAATTGAACATCCATCATTTTTATCTAATTTTGGGGAGTTAGGAGCATAAAAGGAAGTGATGTCGTATGTCGGATACATGGGGGGGGTCTAAGAGTCAAGATTTTGTGATGACATAATACTTGAACATTGATGTAGGTATACAATCCGATCTATAATGGAGGTTGGGTATGACTAGATGCTCTTGACCACTGGGATACATCATACCAGAAGTTCCCCAGTGTAACACGGTGGGTCATGGTTGGCAGTGCACTGTCATTGGTAAATTTCTAGCATTTTTTCCTGATCCTAAATGTGTTTCCAATTAAGCTCTGGGTAGGGAGTCAGAAAGATGACCATTTGACGAACGACCTTTGTGGGCAAGGACTTCAGTGGGACTTCAATGACGTCATAGTAGGAGTCAATACTGGAGACGTTCGAATGTTATCTTCTGTGGGGTCATCAGGGGTGTAAACAAATTACGACACATTGACAGAAGTTAAGGTGACGGTGTGGTTACCCTGATGGTGACAGCACGTTTACCTTTACCGTTACAGTGAGAGTGCAGTTACTATGACGGCTATGGTGACGTTGATGGTGCGCGTTACGGTTATGGTGACGTTGATGGTGCGCGTTACGGTTATGTTGACGTTGATGGTGCGCGTTACGGTTATGGTGACGTTGGCGGTGCTATTATCGTGACGGTTTTGTGGAAGTGAGGATACTGTTACCATGACAGTGAGGGCGTGGCTATCGTGACGGTTACGTTGTGGTTTGGTAACAGCGCAGTTACCGTGGCGTTTGCTGTTACTGCATAGTTTAGGTTGACGGTTACAACACGGTTACCATGACTTGTGTGATTTCAATTAATGACTTCAGTGGAACTTCATAGACTTCAGTGGGAATTTTCAAGGATTTCAGTGAGACTCAAGGGTCGCTATTAGAATCTCAAATCCAACAATAACCAAAACGTTCTTTTGTATTCCCCCAGAATTTACTGGGTGGGGACAACATGGCAGACCAGTCAAGCATCACCAGTCACGTCACGTGATGCACCCTACTTGTGGGAGATGCCATGCAAACAAGCACTAGGGCCTTTGCAAGGATTCTGCACCATGGACGCTCAAGGTAGAGTGCATGCATCAGGCAGAAATCCGATTTGATTTTTCAGTCCTGAACGCTCCCTCGGCCTCTTGTCTCTTCAGCAGATATCGATGCCGATCGCTATTTGCTATTCGTGCTCGCAGCGGCTTCATATCAGCTAATATTGAAAAGTCCTCATTTTCCTGCGCCGTTCATCAAATAATGTGTTTACCCCCTCCCTGGTTTATCGAATTTGCCAGCGAGGGGATTTTCAATCAATGGCAACTTGATAGAAATCCATTACGGCCCGAGCGCAGGGCCCTTGTGTTTGCCTTCCGCACGGATGTATCGCCGGCAAATGGGTATGGATTTTTCCCTCGTTTTTGCCCGGTTTGACTGCCGCTTTGTCGGAACCGAAGGCTGTCCACATTTCTCTTATTTATTTTTCATGGGCCTTTGATGGCCGAGCATTGATCCGAGATTAGGCAATCACGGTCATAATGGCTGCGCTTGATTCGCCATTATCCCCGGCACAGCCGTAAATTCCATCAGAAATTAACTGCTGGCTGGAAGCACGTGCGGGGTGGAGAGGAGGCCGGAAATGTCCCAGTTCCACGAGGATTTTCTGGAGTGAAGAATGCTGGGAATATTTATTAGGTGGCGTTGGTCCACCGGAGACTCGAAACGGGTGGACTGGGGGATGCGAGTACAGTACTGAAGGCACATGTATGTTTCCTTCTAGTATATTCTGTAACTAGCTTTAGTTGTGGTACTTTGCACTGCTGTTTTTCTGTAGCAGACAACGCTGGTGCTCCAGCAATGATATCGGGCTTTTTGTGCTCATAAGTAATGTCGTGAATTAAGTAGATATGCACGTACCATTGAGGTAATGGAGTGTGAAGAACGTCAGTCTGCTTTTTGACTGACAGTCTGTTGTGACTCGCTGATCTTGTTACTGTGAGTTCATTGTTGTTGCAGACTATTCCGGTGCTCCAGTCATGGTATTGGGTATTTTTCTGCTCATTAGCAATGTCATGAATGCAGCACCTTCCATTGAATTAATGGAATGTGAAGAAAGCGAACCGAAGAAAGGAGTAAGTCTTGCACATGGTTTCCAGAAAAGTTGACCAGCAATCTATGACTGACGTTACTGCATGCCAGTCATGCATTTAGCAGACATTTGCAATGCACAGACCATTGAGATAATGGAACGTGAAGAAAGTTTCCAGAAAGTTGTTTACCGGACTCTGTGACTGGCTGATCCTTACTGCCAGTTAATTTCTCGTTGCAGTTTATTTGTTTACAGTATTCTGTAACTAGCTTTAAGAGTTGTTGGTCCTTTGGGCTATTGTACTGTTGTTGCAGACAATGCCGATGCTTCAGCCATGATATCGGGTCTTGTTTCTGTAACTTTATGTTCATTATAGCAATGTCATGAATCTTGCAGACATGCATAAACCGGTGAAGTAATGGAGTGTGATGAAAGTTAGTCTTGCACATGGTTTCCAAAAAAGTTGTTGACGAGCAGTTTGACTTTTGCTCCTTGCTTCTAGAAAGTCGGAAAGTAAGGGGCAGCTGGCCAGAATGTGCAGTTCAACGTTCAGTGGTTTTAAGCCATGTGCTTACCACATAAGCTAATGGTAGCTTGGGCTCCAGACAGCACATCAGGAACCAAAATGCATAATTTTAATCTTGCCACAACCCCTCCATGGCCACGAGTTTGTTTGTCATGATTCCAGTGTTTTGTAGGAAATCTCGGTTTGAGATAAAAAGCCAACATCAGCCAAATTAATTGGTGGAGTGGGTCGACAATGGCCATCGGGTCCATATTGCAGTCATTGTACTGTTAATGGACAAGAACGTAATTTCCTGATGGCACTGCAAGAGATGATGGTGGACCTGGTGACTTTTGAGAAATTCTTGCAATAATCTATGAGACGTCAAGCTTTCTATGAAATTCATTCTAATATAGTGTAATGACAGCAGAAATGCACATCACTTTCTGGTAATGTGCTTCAGCTTCATAGACAATCAGTACCAAGTATAAAATCTGTTTTCATAAAGATCGTGTGTTGATGATGTCAAGAATGCCAACTAGCATTGTATATTACGTGAAAAAGGTTCATTACAATGATCAGGTGCAATGATGCAGGTGTCTTGCAATGATCCATGGGACATCAAGCTTTCTATGAACTTCATTCTAATATGGTGTAATGACACCAGAAATTAACATCACTTTCTGGTAATGCGCTTCAGCTTCATTGACAATCAGTACCAAGTATAGAATCTGTTTTCATAAAGGTCGTGTGTTGATGCTGTCAAGAATGACAACTAGCATTGTAGGCTTTTGTAACGTGAAAATGGTTCAGAGTTGAACGCTCTGCCTCATGGAAGACCACTTGCCACTTGTGATTGACCTAAGGGTTAGTTCATGGCTTTGTCAAAAACTGTTTGGTTGTTGATAGCATCTGCCAAAATGGTGGCATTAGTGTCGAGAGGGCTTAATGTCATGAGATAACCCTGACCCACAATTGGATTTACAACATTGCCCATAAACTATGGGATTTGAAGAAGCTTATAGATACTGTCTGTCTATGGAGAACCTTAAAAACGTTTGTTAATCTGAGATATGAATGGCAGCCTGACCCAAGCACGTCAACAATCCCAGACGTGCAGTATAGTTTTGTGATCAATGGAATTAATGTCATCATTCATCAGTAACACCTCTTGGCAATTTGTTGCAGATATGCGGAATGGCTAATGGACTGCTGTCTAGACTGGAATTAAAATACGAATGTGGAAGGCGTGATTGGTAAATAACTTTTCATCAACACGAATGCTTAATTCGTGAAGCTCGTGATCAATACCATATAATGCAGCAACGTTCTTCGTATCTTCTAGACTGTCTCGGAATTTTCAATTGGTTTCCATGAAAACTGCATTAATTGAAGTTTGTTTTCTGCTTTTCCAAGCAAATCTTCAAAGTGATATTGATTTTGATAAACCTGTATTAGGCCATACAGAAATAGATTTCTTTAGAAGTTCTGAGTAATATTGATATCTTGAAACGTGAATATAGTCGTTTTTTTACGTTGTAGGATTTCCTGCTTTTATCCTATTATCACATGGCAAACATGTATCTGTTACAGGCCAATATGCCGTATATGACAGAATGGTGTCCTGTCAAAGGTCAAAGGTGGAAAGCCGCACTTAATGCTGGCAGTAGGGTTCCTAGTTGAAATGAATTGAATCGAACTAGACACCAAACAGGATATCAAGTCTCCCAAGCTTGATGATACATTTTCCAAAATGTCATGCGAAGGGTTAACAACGGCTGAGGTCAGGTGGACATGCCAGTTTGTTTCAATTCATTGAAGTTCAACTCCCACTTCATTCATTGAAATCAGAACAGTCATTGAAGTCGGGGGGTGAAGTCATTTAAGTCTGGGATGAAGGTATTTGAGTCGGGGATGAAGTTCTTTTTCGGTTGGGGAAGAAGCCGTTTGGGTCGGGGAAGAAGTCGTTTGAGTCGGGGTGAATGCCTTGAAGTCTGAAGTAAAGTCATTGAAGTCCGGTGTGAATTCATTGAAGTCTAGTGTGAAGTGATTGAATTCTGGTGATGTTCTGGTATGAATTAAGTGATTGAATTCTGGTGTGAAGTCATTCGAATCTGGTGTGAAGTCATTGAAGCATAGTGTGAAGTTATTCAAGTCTTTATGAAAGCATTGAAGTATATTGTAAAATCATTCAAGGCTGGGTGAAGTTTTTGAAGTCACTGCAAATCTAGGCGAGTCCATCCTAGCTTGTTCATGGACTGCGAAATTCATGGATTTCAGCCTGATTTCCCAGATTTAAGGAACTCAATTCAATTCAACTCATTACCCTGCTGTCAGTAATTTAATACCATGTGGTAGGGGGTGTAGTCCATCAACCCAAATTAAGATTCGGTGGGTGCCACCAAGACATCATTGTCAAAATGAATTTCTTGAAGCTTAAGGCTATCCTTTGGAAGAGAATTCCAACGTCGAGTGGCATACAGAAACTAACACCAATAGTAAGAAATCCGTATGGGCATGCAATTCCATGAGCGGATTGGCATGACAATTTCTACCATCTCGGTGGTTTCGTTTCAAAATTCCCGCCAACAAATTAACATTTTGGGTAAAGTAAACTTTTCAAAAAGATTCATGCTGAAAGCATCCCGTCTGGATCTCAGTGTGTCCCACTGGAAATTCTTGATCATCAGGGTGACGCTCTCATCTCGCTGGAATTTCCCAGTGACAAACCTGGCAGCTCAACGTTCAACCATTTCTATTACCTATACTTGACCCACTCTGTACAGAATCCATACTAGACAGCAATATTCGAGGAGGGGTCGGACCAGTGATTTGTATCCAATCTCCTTTACATTTTGGGGACAATTTCTGAAAATTCGCTGCACAAATCTAAGACGTTGATTAGCTATGCCAGTAGTATTTTTGAT
>JAQGAF010004753.1:0-13597 GCA_034687865.1 Kryphioiulus occultus
ACATCCAGACATATTGTTAATTAATGGTTTCTCGATAAAATGACCACTACACCAGAAGTAGCCGCACAAGTTGTACAACTATTCTCCAGAGAAACTCAGCAAAAATCCTGTTCACACAAGGCGAATTATAAAGAGGAATGCATTGTCTACAAACACATGTTTTCGATTTTAAACCCGACATTTGGTTTCGAGAAAAGCACATTTTTACTCGATTCTTGCAGGTGAGTCGATTTTTTTGCACGCAAGTGTATTTTGGAGAGGATATTATTTTGCACCGGATTATTTTAAGACAGCTTCTACTGCACTTGAAAATGTCGAACACGTGATCACCAGTGTCATCTGAACGTGCCAATGTCGAGCTCTTGAGTGCCATCCAAACGGTTGCAACGTAACACCTCAATGGCAGCAACAGCTGTCCTTGATCCTGTTTTTAATTGCGTGATATCAAAGTGCAGCTGATGAGCAGTTCAATTCCAACATTTTGCGTTGAGAAGCTCTCCAAAGCTTTTCCAGACCACGAACGAACATGGGTAACATCCTTCCAGCCATTGGATTTGCACTCTTGATCGGACTCTACATCCAGTTCTATGGCAGCACCTTTGAGCCCAAGACCATTTCCGGTAAGCGTGTGCTCATCACAGGTGCATCTTCCGGCATTGGCGAGCATTTGGCCTACCAGTACTCCAAGCTTGGTGCCCATGTGTTCATCACCGCAAGACGGGAGAACCTCCTCCAGAAAGTGGCCCAAAGGTGCAAGGAACTAGGGGCCAAGAAGGTGGAGTATGTGGCCCTAAGCATGGCAGACTCAGAAGACCGTGGAAAGCTGATTGGTGAGGTGAAAAAGCGTTTTGGAGGACTTGACCAGCTCATCCTGAACCACGCTGTCCTCTCCGGTGGACTCTGGCTCGGCACCAAGGAGAACATGACCGTGATGTTGGACCATCTCAACGTGAACCTCGTGTCTTACGTGGACGTGGCTTCGCAGGCCATCGGCATGCTGGAAGAGAGCAAAGGCAGCATTGGTGTAGTTTCGTCCATATTGGGCAAGTTTGGGATGATGGGTTTGTCGCCATACTGCACCACCAAGTTCGCCATCAACGGCTTCTTCACCGTGCTACGGCAAGAACTACGTTACCGGAACACCGGCATCTCGGTGACCACCTGCCTCATTGGACCGGTCGACACTGACCTGGTCAAGTACTCCAAGGAGAGGAACAAGGAGATCCAGGAAGAGATGTTCGGCTACGACTTCAGGGAGACACCGGAGAACACCGCACAGGCCATCATGGTTGGAGTGACCAACCGGGAGTATGAAATCGCCTTCGGGAGATTCGCATCGTTGCTGCTAACCATCTTCAAGTTCTTCCCCGAAACCCTGGAGAGCTACTTCGGCAGGTCATCGTAGCCGGCTTCGCAAGTTGCAGCGTGTTCCCGTATTGAAAAACTGACCGCAAACTGTCGAAATTAATTGTAGACTGACTGTTGGTGAACATTGGTGGTCAACTGAAATGTAGTGACGTTATGTACAGTGAAACTCCTCTATACTACTGAGTGTCCGAGTTAGAGAGGTTAAAAAGATTTGGGGATAACATTTGGCACTGCTAACATGTTCCCGTATGGAAAGACTGACGAAATTGCTTGTAGACTGACAAATGGTGAGCTATGGTTGTCAACTGAAAATTCGTGACGTTATGCACTGTGAAACCCCTCTATGTGGGACACCTATGGCACTAAGTGTCCGAGTTAGATAATTTACAAAGAATTGGGGATCACATTTGTCATTAAGTCAACACGATGTGCCATGTGATTTACAGTAGATGTTTTTTGGTTTTTTCCCATCACATACTTTTCACCAACAAGACTGGTTCATGAAACAATGTCCAAGTTGCGAGTTATGAGGTGTCCTACTTAGAGGGGTTGTCCCTAAGGGTAATGCTATAGCACACGTCTGGTGCTGAGATACCTGTTCAACTGTGATTCCAACATAATGGAGTGTCCAACTTATAGAGGTGTCCGACTAGGGGAGTTTCACTCGTTTGCAACTAAATCAGTGATTGCAGTGATCACTAATTACTATCTTGTTTATAACCTGTCTGCAACCAAACTAGTTGCAAACTTGGTTTATTTGAAACGTATTCGGTTTGTATAATCTCTCTGCATTCAGTTGCTGTCACCATTTTCCCTATTGGTTAGTTGAAAATTAAGTTGAGAATTAATCTAAAATGGATTTGATTACAACTTATCAATTTGTTATCTTTTCCTTGTCACAATGGCATTCAATTTCACGTTAAAATGGCCGAACTTCAAGGGAACGTTCAGATACTTTATACTATTGGTCCACTAACGAGTTATGGTTCCTGTTACATTCTTTGATTTAAATTTCTCCAGTTTACACGACATAATGATACATATCTTGCTTCTGATATTTGAAACTTTAATATGACTGACCTTGATTGTTGTATCGGGTATTCATTGCTGTTCAGATTTCATGGTCCTGTTGCTATTTTTGTCTGTGCACATTTGTACATTTATAATTTTGAAAAATGTATCGGAACTTGTACATTCGTGGGAACCATGCGGATATTGTCTTCTTTCAACTTTTCTTAAAGTTTACTCAGTCATCTGCCACAAATGTAAGCTCATTTTTTGAATAAACATACAGGACACATGCATCCACAGGGCTGGAAGAGTGGATTCAATTAGGGAATTTGGATACATTTTGTTATTTTGGAGCAAACTTGAGACAAATGATATTTGTCTGCTATGGAAGCCTTACACGGCCTTAATTCAAACAAGTACTTTTCACCAGAATAATAAGCTTTGACATGATGTGGTAATGTTCAAACAGTTGAACAGTTGGCAACGTGATTTTTTTCTATCATTTGTTAGATGGTTCGTGACGAGGATACATTCGGATACCAAAGTGAATATTGAGGATATATTTTGGATAGAAATCAGCCTAGGTTGATACATTTTGGATACAAATCAGTCTTGGTTGATACATTTTGGATACAAATCAGTCTAGGTTGATCCATTTTGGATACAAATGAGTCTTGGTTGATACATTTTGGATATAAATCAGTCTAGGTTGATCCATTTTGGATACAAATCAGTCTTGGTTGATACATTTTGGATACAAATCAGTCTAGGTTGATACATTTTGGATACAAATCAGTCTAGGTTGATACATTTTGGATACAAATCAGTCTAGGTGGATCCATTTTGGATACAAATCAGTCTAGGTTGATACATTTTGGATACAAATCAGTCTAGGTTGATACATTTTGGTTATAAATAAGTCTAGGTTGATCCATTTTGGATATAAATCAGTCTAGGTTGATCCATTTTGGATATAAATCAGTCTAGGTTGATACATTTTGGATACAAATCAGTCTAGGTTGATACATTTTGGATACAAAGCAGTCTAGGTTGATCCATTTTGGATACAAATCAGTCTAGGTTGATACATTTAGGATATAAATCAGTCTAGGTTGATCCATTTTGGATGCATATCAGTCTAGGTTGATACATTTTGGATACAAATCAGTCTAGGTTGATCCATTTTGGATACAAATCTGTCTTGGTTGATACATTTTGGATATAAATCAGTCTAGATTGATCCATTTTGGATCCAAATCAGTCTTGGTTGATACATTTTGGATACAAATCAGTCTAGGTTGATACATTTTTGCTTGCAAATCAGTCTAGGTTGATACATTTTTGTTACAAATATTTGTTTTAGTGAATACATTTTTGCAATCACTGAACGTAAAGGAGCAAATAAACGTAAATATGGCTAAAAACGACGTGTAACAGGTGCACGTACGTTTCGAAATATGAGCTAACGCGTATGGCATTACCAACGCACGTACGTTTCGAATATTCTTTTTCTGAGCGCTTTCAGTTTTCAAACCACGCGCTTTGCAATGTGTTCCCACCAGACGCACGTATGTTTCGAAATCAGGGCCAGGCCGCCGTATCGAATGTGTTTTTTCTACACTTTCAGTTGCCAATAAAACACGAAAAAGGAAACTACAGTATATTAAGTCATAAAATTTTAATAGGACCACATGTTCCACGAAATAAAGCTGTCTACTAAATATCAGCACTTTATGTCGTTTAAAAATTAGCTATAACGACCACCAATTAATGGCTGATAATTCCTCACTTATCTGACATGTCTTATGTCTTGTCACCACACTGAACCGAAAGTCATGGAAATGTCATGGAATTTGCAATATCAGATTCAGTAGACACCCTGTTCCAGTCCAAATAGCTGAATGCAGTCATGGTTGATAAAGATCGGTTTATAACGACCCAATTAATAGCTGATTATTTTTTACTTGTCTGACATTTCTAGTCACCACACTGACTGGAATGGTCATGGAAAAGTCATGGAATTTGCAATACCAAATCTAGTAGACACCATGTTCCAATCATGGCTGATATAGATCGGTTTTTAACTACCACCAATTAATGGCTGATAATTCCTCTCTTGTCTGACATGTCTAGTCTCCACACTGACCCGAAAAGCCATGGAATTTGTAATTCCAAATCCAGTAGACACCCTGATCCAGTCCAAATCGATTAGCTAAATACAGCCATGGTTGATAGATAATTGCTTTATAACGACCACCAATTAATGGCCGATAATTCCTCACTTGCTTTACATATGTCTAGGCACCACATTGACCCGAAAAGTCATTGAATTTGCAATACCAAATCCAGCAGACACCCTGTATTTGTGTTTAAAAATATTGTCGAGCACACGTGATTAGCACATGCTCATGTAAGTTGTTGCTAGCATTCTTGAAACTGAATTGAATGGGCATGGACAAAATTTAAAGTCATGAAAAATCATGGAAAAGTCATGGAATTTGCAATACCAAATCCAGTAGACACCATATGTTCCAGTCCAAATCGATTAGCTAACTACAATCATGGGTGATAGTCGGTTTTTAATTACCACCAATTAACGGCTTATAATTCCACACTTGTCTGACATGTCTAGTCACCACACTGACCCTGTATTTTTAGCCGGAAGGGCAGGGTCATCAATTATGCAATCAGGCCATCAGCACCCTGGCTTCTGTTATGTATCAAAACAGCAGTACTGCAGCGCCACAAGCGGATAATAACAGAATCAACATCTGTTCGATCGACAAACAGTGACCCTGTTTGAGATTAAAAATCGACTTTTCCCCCAACTGCATCAATGTGCAACGTCCAAGGTCGGTGAGTCCATTGTGCAAATTCATGCTTGCCAAGTCATGATTGGGGGTGATGCAAATACATGTTGCGGAAGCATTTTCCAACAAAAATCTCAAATCATCTCAGGTCAACAATCAACAACCAACAATCAAGAATGTATAAGCTGATGTCGTTTTGTGTCTTGGCCCTTTCGCTATACGTGTTCTTCAGCATGGACAGTTTCGACCCAACCACCATCAGGGGCACCAGGGTGCTCATCACTGGGGCATCTTCCGGAATTGGAGAACAGGTAGCGTACCATTACTCCAGGATGGGGGCAAGGGTGTTCATAACTGCAAGACGCCAGAAACTGCTGGAGAAAGTTGCTGCCAAGTGCAAGACACTTGGGGCACAGCAAGCTGAGTTCGTGACCTCTGACCTGGCTGAGCAGCTTGACCGTAACAGAGTCGTGGCCGAAGCGAAAAGACTTCTTGGAGGTCTTGACCACCTCATCCTCAACCACGCTATTGCCACACCCGGTCTTTGGTTGGGCACAAAGGCCAACATGACAACTCTGAAGAGTGGCTTGAACGTGAACTTTGTGTCTTATGCTGACCTTGCATCGCAGACCTTGCCCATGCTGACCAGCAGCAAGGGCCGAATTGGGGTTGTCTCTTCCATGGCCGGAAAAATTGGAACTGCCGGATTCGCAACGTACTCTGCGGACAAGCATGCTCTACAGGGATTCTTCTCGGCTCTACGGCAAGAGTTGCTGTTGAGGAACACAGGTGTCTCTGTCACAACATGCGTCTTGGGACCAGTGGACACCGATGCCATGAAGTATTCTAAGGAGAAAAAACAGGAGATTGTGGACAAGTTCTTCCATGGCTTCTACCTCGGTGCAACTGCCGAAGACACTGCCGCAGCCATCGTGAAGGGGGTGAGCAACCGAAAGTACGAGGTCTATCATGGGGTGCTGGCCAGCATCCTGGTCAGTATCCATAAAATCGTACCTGGGTACCTGGAGGATCATGCTGGAGGGATGTTTCTGGCCATGCATGACATGCTGTAGTGCTGCGGAGGCGTTGGCCACGGTGTGCCGTCAAGAAAATGTGCACCGGGGCATCTTGAATAACTAACTATGCACCTCAAAGTATTTTTAAATGTTCTAACAGTGTGACGTTTCTCCAGCATACATGTATCGGGGGGTGGTGTCATCATGATTTGACGGATGTCACGGATGTGACGGACATGATGTCACGGTTTGACATTGTCCCGAACATGCGGATGTTTTCCGGTTCGTAACTAAGGGACATAAGTTGCGATTTTCGAGTCTGTTATTTGCTACTATTAATGCAATGTCGAAGTTTTTGGTGAAGGATTTTAAATAATTGATCATTAATTATTTCAGTTGAACCTGTCTAAACTAATATCCTCTGTAAACTAATGTCAAGTGCTGATCTGGACGTGGGAGTCAGTGGGGTCCAGATTCAATTAAATAATAATATAATAATAATGTATTAAACAAAATTATTTGACCAACTAGATACAAAAATGCAAGAAAGAAAGAGCATTAAAAATTAATGACATAGAAAAACGAAAAAATATCAAAACTCGTAAAAAATATTTCATAACATTACAAATATTAGTAATATCCAAATGTGCTCTGAATACAAGAGAAAAGGAAAACATCAAAAACTCATGAAATTTCCAAAAAAAAAATAAGCAATAAAAAATATTACATTGCATGTGTTAACAAAAACCATAATGTCCAATCAGCCATAACTTACACCCAAAAGGTATTTTTTTAAATTCTTTTGAGTCTAATAGGTGATTAAATACTGTTGGGATTACAAAATTTCTAGTTATTTGCCATAGTCATTCCTAACTATCGATATATTATTTCTATGTGTTGTTCTCCGAAACAAATTTACTTTTTTTTTTTTAAACTACTTTAAATCTATTGCTAAAATAATTATAAAAAATAGTTACACAGTCTCGAAGCTGTTTGATGTTCAAAATTATACCAAATGTTAATAATGTTTAAAACATACACGTAGGCTACCTACAGATAAGCTGATGTTCAATAATTGTTTTGGTATTTATTTCTCCCACAAATTTCACAAACTACCGATACACTACAGTATCTGTGCAAATTATAACAACTTCTCTAAACTAATATTTGGCACCGGTCCCAAGGATATTAGTTTAGACAGGCTCTACTGTATTGGAAATATGTTATGATTTTCAAGTCTCTCATTTGCTACATGAATATCGAAGTTTGGTGAGGAATTTTAAATAATTGATCTATACATATCACTGATGGTGCTTTCGAAGCAAAATCTAAGCTTGCAAGGATTCAGTAACCCTGATTTAATGGTCTGTAATTAAACTGTAAATATGTGCGATTTATGTTTCAAATCATAAAGCTTCGATCAGGTTTAATTTGTATCATTGAAAAATTAAAATTTAATGATATTTACATCCATGCAAAAATATCTTAAAACTGTGGCTCATGTGGCCTTGGTAAGTCAGGGAAACTAAACGTGATCAGGGCAAGTTAGGGAAAATCAATGTGTTCAGGAAAAGTCAGGGAATGGTTGACATTTTGTCCTTAAGTCAGGGAAAACATGCAAAAATTTTGAATTTCAATTTTTTGACTATTGTTTGCAATCAAAAAGAGGTTAAAAAAGCTACTAGTTTGTGAATATAGTGAATTGTAGTGTTGCAAATAAAGTTAAGTTTACTTAGATGTGGCATTTTTTGTTTGATAAGTCGGGGTAAATTAATCAGATTTGGTCAGGGAAGGGTCAGTGAAAATGAGTTGCAAATTTTGGTATGAAGCCTGTACGATGACCTGCCAATGCCTTGATTCATGAGTTAATTGAACACGGTGGATTTACACGTAGGCCTACAGTTTTAAGTAAGTTGAAAATGAGCGATGATCTTAGATTAACTGGCAGCAATCAGGATTTTGTATTGACCCAGAAATATTAACACAATGATTAAGTTACCTTGAAATGTTTTCACAACGATAACCGCGTTGGCAGACCTCACCAAATGACGTTGTGCAATGCACCATTACTTGCAACAAGCCACTGCACTTATCCAATTATCTTGAGTCCAATTCTGCCTCGTCATATCGTGACGGGTGTACTTATACGACTGCCAAAAACTGCCAACACACCTTTTTGGATATCGGTTGGAAGCACACGTTCATCAGTGGTCTGCGAGTGAAGTCTTTCTAAACTACTTGAGGTCTTTGTAAACTAATTTAAATCCATAATGAATAAGCTGGTGCCTGTTGTAGCAGTGGCCATTGCTGCCTATCTGTACTTTAACTGCAGCTGCTGCGACAAGTTCGATCCCGAATCCATCAGGGACAAGAGGGTGCTCATCACTGGAGCATCTTCAGGAATTGGTGAACATCTTGCATACCAATACTCCAAGTTGGGAGCCAGGGTCTTCATCGCTGCAAGACGTCAGAATCTGCTGGAGAAGGTTGCGGAGAAGTGCAAGGAGCTAGGTGCCAAGCAAGTTGAGTTTGTGGTTGCTGACCTAGGCAACGAAAAAGACAGGAAGAAGGTCATTGACGAAACCAAGAAGCGGTTTGGTGGCTTGGACCATCTCATACTCAACCACGCTATTGTCTCCAATGGCTTCTGGCTTGGAACCAAGGAAAACATGACCACATTGATGAAGGAACTAAACGTGAACTTCTTGTCCTTCGTGGACCTTGCCTCACAAGCACTTCAGATGCTGACAGAAAGTAAGGGCAACCTGGGTGTTGTGTCATCAATTGCTGGCAAGTTTTCAACAGCTGGGATGACCTCCTACAGCACTGACAAACACGCGATGCAAGGATTCTTCTCTGCTTTACGACAAGAGTTGCTGCTGAGGAACACCGGGGTTTCGGTGACCACTTGCGTCATTGGACCTGTGGACACGGACATCATGAAGGTGCCCCAGGAGAAAAAGCAAGAGATGATTGAGAAGTTTTCTGGAGGATGGGAGGTGATGGCAACTCCTCAGGACACAGCTGATGCCATCATGAGAGGGGTGGCAACCAGAAAATACGAAATTTACTACGGGAGAATTGCACGTGTCATTGTGGCCATTCACAAGGTGTTTCCCAGCTGCGTGGAGGACTTTTTTGCGAAACGAATGTTGGAGATGAACGAGCTTCTGTACAATTAATCGATGAGATGGAATTGATGGGACATTGACTTTGTTATCAGTGTTGGGAAAACGGGTCGTATATCAGCTGCATTTGAAGTTTTTGCTGGTTTGGGGACATTGTTCTTGTAATTATCACAGGTTGTGTGATGTAGTACTTGTCATTTTTCGAAATAATATACCTAGCTTGCATGCCTCGACGTTCCTGTTGTGTAAGGGAAAATTTTTAAAAGCCTGGAAAAGTCAAGGTAAATAGGTTTTCTTTGACAGTCAGGGAAAATGGATTTACTTTGAAAAATTCAAGGAAATTCGACAATTCAGTGATACATTTTACATTGCTAGTGATTGATTAACACAGAAATCAAGAAAGGGCAAGCATTTCTGTGAAAAAATTAATAATGAAATTGTCAATTTAAAAAATTAGATTTGCGGCTTCCATTTGAAAATTTGTGTTTTATGTTTATTATAACAAGCAACAAATTTAGCCATGCCGTGTTTTGGCATTTTCAGTGGTCAGGATGGTCAGGGTGGTCAGGGAAATTTGTTTTAAAATCTGGAAACGTCATTGAAGTTGAACGTTTTACCTCTGATGCCATACTGTGACATTATTATCAGAAACAAGATTTGCTGATTTTTCAAAAATAAATTCTGCGTTACATTCGGAGCACACTGGCTAAAAAAAATGTTCTTCGGTGTGTGAACTACAAGCTTAGACTAATGCCAAATGGTAACTTTCAACGAAATGTCATATTATGTTGGCAATTTTATGACATTTTAAAAACTTACCTTCATCAGTTTTGAGTCCACGTCTACTGTTAAGATTCACGACTGGAAAAGGCAGTTCCACCCACATTCAATCTGGGAATTTTGTTCATTTTTGACCAACACTTAATTCACATGAACTATTCAATGAAAATAAGAAAAAGTCCTCAAAAATGCAGTGTTTGAGATCTAGTGGTTTCGTATCATTATTAATGTTAATAGACTAAAAATCCAATATCTCTTGTAATTTTTCAAAAATGTAGCTTATGTCAGTATCTTAATTATTAATATTTTTATTTCTTCTTACAAGATTGTGGACTTATACCATAATTTTGTGATCAGATCTATAGTTGTTAAAATTTCCGCCATATGGTATATTTGCTTTAATTCAAATATGTAAAAATTGTTTCTTGAAATTGTCTGGAAATTTTCCAAAAGGTGTCTGAAAAGTGTCAGGCAAATTAATCAGATTTGATCGGGAAAGTCAGGGAAATTGAGTTGCAAATTTTGGTATGAACCATGTATTCTGCTGTAGATGCAATACCTTCTTTGATATTACTGAGTTTACTTGACAACGATGAAGGACGAAAACAGGACCAGGTTACATGAACTTATTGACTAAAGCAGGTTTTAGCGAACTACAGTACCATGTTTACGATGACATTCATGGTTAATGTATGACACCGTACTTTATCTTGAGTAGTTTCCTGAAAGTGAAACGCAGGCACTAGGCCAACATAAAAAATCTCTGAATCCACCACTCAACCGTTGACATGGCCTTGATAGTTCATATCCAGTTTCTGCTGCGTAATTTATTTAATAGCCCTGTTATTCATAGCCTCGCAGGCGTCTTTAAATACATCTGCCAGAACTAGGGGAAGGTCACAACCAAAAAAATGTTTGCTAACAGCAGTCGTCCAGACCAAGTTGCATTCTGAAGAAGTTTTCAACATGAATAAGGCAGTGCCAGTGGTGGTTGTGGCGTTGGCAGTCGTGTACTTTTACTGCTGCAGAGACACGTTCGATCCAGAATCCATCAGGGACAAAAGGGTGCTCATCACTGGTGCATCTTCAGGAATTGGGGAACATCTTGCATACCAATATTCCAAGTTGGGTGCTAGAGTTTTCATCGCTGCAAGACGTCAGAATCTATTGGAGAAGGTTGCAGAGAAGTGCAAGAAGCTGGGTGCCAAGCAAGTGGAATTTGTGACCTCTGACCTGGGCGACGAAAACGATCGCAAGAAAGTCATTGAAGAAGCAAAGAAGCGATTTGGAGGTTTGGACCATCTTATCTTGAATCATGCTATTCTTTCCGATGGCTACTGGCTTGGCACCAAGGAAAACATGACAATCTTGTTGAAGGAGCTAAATGTGAACTTCATCTCCTTCGTGGACCTTGCATCTCAAGCACTTCCAATGCTGACAGACAGTAAGGGCAACCTGGGTGTTGTGTCTTCAATCGCAGGCAAAATTGCAATAGCTGGATTCGCCTCTTATGTGACAGACAAGCATGCAATGCAAGGATTTTTCTCTGCTTTGCGCCAAGAGTTGATGCTGAGGAACACCGGGGTTTCGGTGACCACTTGCGTCATTGGACCTGTGGACACGGACATCATGAAGATCCCTGCAGAGAAAAAGCAGGAGATGATGGACAAGGCTGCTGGCGGCTACATGATGGCTACTCCTGAGGATGCAGCCGATGCCATCATGAGAGGGGTGGCCACGAGACAGTATGAAATTTATTACGGAAGGATTGCGTATGTGGTGGTGGCCATTCACAAAATGTTTCCTGGTTTCGTGGAAGGTTTGATGGCAAAGCAGTCAGTGGAGATGAACGAATTTCTCAATGGTTAACTGATGCACTTGAACACAATTTTAGGAAGCCTGCATGGTTGTAGGACAAAAGCTTTTGCATTGCTGATTTGCTGGCATTTTTTGAGTATCACTGGTACAGTTAAATGGGACGTAGATCTTAACATTTTCTCAAGTCTTGTGCACGCTTAAGAAACGCTTCCTTGATCCATGATTTCTGGAAACAATTTCCTCCAACTGTTTCCACATTTATTGCAAATAAACATGTTGCAGGAAACATGGGTGGAAAAAAGCCTTCTATTGCTTTTTTGATTTTCATATTTGGATTTTAAGGCGTTTACTTCAGTTTCATTCATTGTTTCAGTATTAAGATTTTCAGCGTGGATTTCGGAAATTATGACCTTTACCTCATTTTCATCCATTGATGTTGGTGTTTACAGTGTGGATTTCGTAACTCATGACTTTTCATTTCCATCCATTAATGTTGGGATTTCTAACATGGTTTTTTCAAAATTATGACGTTTAGCCTACTTTATTTTCATCCATTGATGTTGGTTGGTGTTTTAATTGTGGATTTTAGAACTTATGACGTTTACGTTATTTTCATTTATTGATAAAGTATTGGGATTTCTAACGTGGAAATTGAAAATTAAGACGTTTACTGCATATTCAATCGTTGAAGTTGGGATTTTAAAAATTATGATGTTTACTTTGATGTTGGGATTTTAAGTGTAGATTTTGGAAATCATAACATTTACATCATTTTCCTTTTTCATTGATGATGGGGTTTTAAGTGTGGATTTTGGAACGTATGACGTTTATTTCAGTTTGATCCATTGGAAACTTAATATGACGTTTCATTTCCATCCATTCCTGTTTTGATGTTCATATTTGGATTTTATGACGTTTACTCTATTTTCGTTCATTGGAAATTATGACATTTGCTTCATTTTCATCCATGACTGTGTTTTGATTTTCACATTTGGATTTTATAACGTTTGCTTTCATTTTCCTTCGTTGATATTGAGATTTCTAACGTGAATTTTGGATATGAGTAGTTTACTCGAAGGGAACTAAACACCCACATGTACATGTGCGAGCTGAATCCGCTGTTGACCTTGTGCTCGATAGCACATTTTCTGCTTTTCTGCTGACTCAGTCGATATCAGTAATTGCTAGCCTCGCTTGGATCCATAAATACAGCTGCCAGTACACATGGTAAACACATTTGCAGAATTATTTTAATTGTGAAGGCAATAGTCATCTTTGAAAAGCTGTTGGGGATGGATCCATTACAACACAACTATTTCGTTAGATTTGAAAATGTGTGGTTTCTCATTTGGAACCAATTTCATTCTCAGTACATAAGTGCAAGCTGTCTCAAATAATAAATTTGAAATGTTCATTATTTTGTTGGAATATCTAGGGAATGCTAGTTTGTTTGTGGAATTTTTAAACTTGGCCTATTTTCGCGCTGATTGGTCCCATCACCAACGCCAGGGGGCAGACCGTCCACCTGGAAATTTAGCCACAGGGAGGAATACGCATCCCCTGAGAGATATTTAGCGTGCGGAGAGCAAGGGGGATCCGCACGGGACCTCGGTTTAAACTCTCATCCGAAAGAGACGCCACACAGGGAAAATCGCCTGCCCAAAAT